>JAUMJJ010000615.1:0-50260 GCA_033556795.1 Tapera naevia | reverse complement strand
GTTGGGGGGAGACAGGTGAGGGAGGGGCAGAAGGGGTTGGGGGGAGACAGGTGAGAGGGGGGGTGTGAGGGGTGGGGGGAGACAGGAGGGGTTGGGGGGAGAAAGGTGTGGGGGGTGTGAGGTGATGGGGGGAGTCAGGTGATGGGAGGGGCAGGAGGGGTTGGGGGGAGACAGGTGAGGGGGGGGAGTCAGGTGAGGGGGGGGCATGGGGTGATGGGGAGTCAGGTGAGGGGGGGGCATGGGGTGATGGGGAGACAGGAGGGGTTGGGGGGAGACAGGTGAGGGGGGGGGGTGAGGTGATGGGGAGAGTCAGGTGAGGGGGGGCACGAGGTGATGGGGGGAGACAGGAGGGGTTGGGGGGAGAAAGGTGGGGGGGGCATGAGGGGTTGGGGGGACAGGAGGGGTTGGGGGGAGACAGGTGAGGGGGGGCACGAGGTGATGGGGAGACGGGAGGGGTTGGGGGAGAGACAGGTGAGGGGGGGGCATGAGGGTTTGGGGGGACAGGAGGGGTTGGGGGAGACAGGTGAGGGGGGGCGTGAGGTGGTGGTGGGGAGACAGGTGAGGGAGGGGAGTGAGGTGATGGGGAGACGGGAGGGGTCGGGGGGAGACAGGTGATGGGAGGGGCAGAAGGGGTTGGGGGGAGACAGGTGAGGGGGGGGCGTGAGGGGTGGGGGGAGACAGGAGGGGTTGGGGGGAGAAAGGTGTGGGGGGGTGTGAGGTGATGGGGGGAGTCAGGTGATGGGAGGGGCAGAAGGGGTTGGGGGGAGACAGGTGAGGGGGGGGCACGAGGTGATGGGGGGAGACAGGAGGGGTTGGGGGGAGAAAGGTGGGGGGGGGTGTGAGGGGTTGGGGGGACAGGAGGGGTTGGGGGGAGACAGGTGAGGGAGGGGTGTGAGGGGTTGGGGGGAGTCAGGTGATGGGAGGGGCACGAGGTGATGGGGAGAGTCAGGTGAGGGGGGGGCATGGGGTGATGGGGAGACAGGAGGGGTTGGGGGGAGACAGGTGAGGGGGGGGACAGGAGGGGTTGGGGGGGGTGACAGGTGAGGGGGGCATGAGGTGATGGGGGAGGCAGGTGAGGGGGGGGCATGGGTGATGGGGAGAGTCAGGTGAGGGGGGGCACAAGGTGATGGGGGGGACAGGAGGGGTTGGGGGGAGACAGGAGGGGGGGAAAGGAGGGGTTGGGGGGAGACAGGTGAGGGAGGGGCGTGAGGTGATGGGAGAGTCAGGTGAGGGGGGGGCATGGGGTGATGGGGAGACAGGAGGGGTTGGGGGGAGACAGGTGAGGGGGGGGGCGTGAGGTGATGGGAGACAGGTGAGGGGGGGCACGGGGTGATGGGGGGGACGGGAGGGGTTGGGGGGAGAAAGGTGGGGGGGGGGGTGAGGGGTTGGGAGGGACAGGAGGGGTTGGGGGAGACAGGTGAGGGGGGGGGCGTGAGGTGATGGGGAGAGTCAGGTGAGGGGGGGGCACAAGGTGATGGGGGGAGACAGGAGGGGTTGGGGGGAGAAAGGTGGGGGGGGTGTGAGGGGTTGGGGGGAGACAGGTGATGGGGGGAGTCAGGTGATGGGAGGGGCAGAAGGGGTTGGGGGGAGACAGGTGAGGGGGGGGCGTGAGGGGTGGGGGGACAGGAGGGGTTGGGGGGAGAAAGGTGGGGGGGGGTGTGAGGTGATGGGGGGAGTCAGGTGAGGGAGGGACAGGAGGGGTTGGGGGGAGGCAGGTGAGGGAGGGGGCGTGAGGTGATGGGGGGGCACGAGGGGTTGGGGGGGAGACAGGTGAGGGAGGGGCGTGAGGGGTGGGGGGAGTCAGGTGAGGGGGGGGGCGTGAGGTGATGGGAGGGACAGGAGGGGTTGGGGGACACCAGGTGTTGGGGAGAGTCAGGTGAGGGGGGGGGACATGGGGTTACGGGGGAACACCAGGTTCTGGGGGGCCACCAGGATTTGGAAGGACATGAGGTTCTGGGGGGACACCAGGTTCTGAGGGGCCACCAGGTTCTGGGGGGCCACCAGGATTTGGAAGGACGTGAGGTTCTGGGGGGCCACCAGGTGTTGGGGAGCATCAGGTTGTGGGGGGACATGAGGTTATGGGGGAACACCAGGTGTTGGAAGGACATGAGGTTCTGGGGGGACACCAGGTTCTGGGGGACACCAGGTTCTGGGGGGACACCAGGTTCTGAGGGGCCACCAGGTGTTGGAAGGACATGAGGTTCTGGGGGGACACCAGGTTCTGGGGGACACCAGGTTATGGGGGGGACACCAGGATTTGGAAGGACATGAGGTTCTGGGGGGCCACCAGGATTTGGGGGGTCACCAGGTTCTGAGGGGCCATCAGGTGTTGGGGGCCACCAGGTTCTGGGGGGGCCACCAGGATTTGGAAGGGACATGAGGTTCTGAGGGGCCACCAGGATTTGGGGGGACACCAGGTGTTGGGGGCCACCAGGTTCTGAGGGGCCACCAGGTTCTGAGGGGCCACCAGGTTGCCGAGAAGATGCCAGCTCTGGGGTCCCCGGTCCCCCCCAACACCCGGTGTCTCCCCGTAACCTCATCTCCCTCCGTAACCCGAAGGCCCCCCAGAACCTGGTGTCCCCCCCCCCAAGAGCTGAGGTGCCCCCACCCCACCCACGTGTCCCCCTCCCCCCTTGCAGACGATGGAGACGCAGGTGGAAGAGTGGTCCAAGGAGGTGGGGGAGCTGCAGGCGCAGGCGGCGGCGCTGCCGGCGCACGCGGCCGGGAGGGAGGCGGTGGTGCGAGCGGCAGAGCGCGGTGGGGACGCGCATCGTCCGCCTGCTGGAGCCCCTCAAGGAGAGGAGGAGAATCCTCCTGGCGTCCAAGGAGGTCCATCAGGTCAGGCACGAGCTGGAGGATGAGGTGGTGAGTACGTGGGGATGGAGGTGGGTTGGGTTGGGATTGGAGTTGGGGTTGGGGTTGGAGTTGGGGTTGGGTTGGGTTGAGTTGGGTTGGGATTGGAGTTGGGGATGGGTTGGGTTGAGTTGGGTTGGGTTGAGGTTGGGTTGGGTTGGGATTGGAGTTGGGGATGGGATTGGAGTTGGGGTTGGCTTGGCTTGGCTTGGGATTGGGGTGTTGGGTTGGGTTGGGTTGGGTCGGGTTGGGGTTGGGGTTGGGGTTGGGGTTGGGGTTGGGGTTGGAGTTGGGGTTGGGTTGGGTTGAGTTGGGTTGGGTTGAGGTTGGGTTGGGTTGGGTTGGGATTGGAGTTGGGGATGGGATTGGAGTTGGGGTTGGGTTGGGTTGAGTTGGGTTGGGTTGAGGTTGGGTTGGGTTGGGATTGGAGTTGGGGATGGGATTGGAGTTGGGGTTGGGTTGGGTTGAGTTGGGTTGGGATTGGAGTTGGGGTTGGCTTGGCTTGGCTTGGGATTGGGGTGTTGGGTTGGGTTGGGATTGGAGTTGGGGTTGGCTTGGGTTGGGTTGAGTTGAGTTGGGTTGGGATTGGAGTTGGGGTTGGGTTGGGTTGAGTTGGGTTGAGGTTGGGTTGGGTTGGGTTGAGTTGAGTTGGGATTGGAGTTGGGGTTGGGTTGGGTTGGGTTGGGTTGGGTTGGGTTGAGTTGGGTTGAGGTTGGGTTGGGTTGAGTTGGGTTGAGGTTGGGTTGGGTTGGGTTGAGTTGGGTTGAGTTGAGTTGGGATTGGAGTTGGGTTGAGGTTGGGTTGGTTGAGTTGGGTTGAGGTTGCGTTGGGTTGAGTTGGGTTGAGGTTGGGTTGGGTTGGGTTGAGTTGAGCTGGGATTGGAGTTGGGGTTGGGTTGGGTTGAGTTGGGTTGAGGTTGGGTTGGGTTGAGTTGGGTTGAGGTTGGGTTGGGTTGGGTTGAGTTGAGTTGGGATTGGAGTTGGGGTTGGGTTGAGTTGGGTTGGGATTGGAGTTGGGGTTGGGTTGGGTTGGGTGGGGTTGGGTTTGGTTGGGTTTGGTTGGGATGGGTTGTGATGGAGATGGAGATGGAGATGGGCTGTGGATGGGATTGGAGTTGGGATTGGATTGGGTTGGGTTGGGTTGTGATGGAGATGGGGATGGGATTGGGTAGAGGTTGGGGTTGGGATGGGATGGGATGGGATGGGATGGGTTGGGTTGGGTTGGAGATGGGATGGGATGGGATGGATGGGATGGGATGGGATGGGATGGGATGGGATGGGATGGGATGGGTTGGAGATGGGATGGGATGGGATGGGATGGGGTGGGGTGGGGCGGGTTGGAGATGGGATGGGTTGGGTTGGAGATGGGTTGGGTTGGAGATGGGATGGGGTGGGATGGGATGGATGGGTTGGAGATGGGATGGGATTGGTTGGGTTGGAGATGGGTTGGGGTGGGATGGGGTGGGGTGGGATGGGATGGGATGGGGTGGGGTGGGGTGGGATGGGATGGGATGGGATGGGTTGGGTTGGAGATGGGATGGGGTGGGATGGGGTGGGATGGGGTGGGATGGGGTGGGTTGGGGTGGGTTGGGGTGGGGTGGGATGGGATGGGGTGGGATGGGGTGGGATGGGGTGGGATGGGGTGGGATGGGATGGGTTGGGTTGGAGATGGGATGGGGTGGGATGGGGTGGGATGGGGTGGGATGGGGTGGGTTGGGGTGGGGTGGGATGGGATGGGGTGGGATGGGGTGGGATGGGGTGGGATGGGTTGGGTTGGAGATGGGATGGGGTGGGTTGGGATGGGGTGGGATGGGGTGGGATGGGGTGGGGTGGGTTGGGTTGGAGATGGGATGGGGTGGGATGGGATGGGACGGGATGGGGTGGGGTGGGATGGGGTGGGATGGGGTGGGGTGGGATGGGGTGGGATGGGATGGGGTGGGGTGGGATGGGGTGGGATGGGGTGGGGTGGGATGGGGTGGGATGGGGTGGGATGGGGTGGGATGGGGTGGGATGGGTTGGGTTGGAGATGGGATGGGGTGGGATGGGATGGGGTGGGATGGGGTGGGATGGGGTGGGATGTGGCCAGTGATGACCCCGAGGTCCATCCCCGGCCCCAGCTCTGGGTTCAGGACCGCCTGCCCTTGGCCACCCTGAAGGACGTCGGCACCAACCTCCAGACGGTCCAGCAGTTCATCAAGAAGAACCAGGTCAGCCCCCACCCCATGGCTTGGCTGGGGCTGGGCTGGGGTCAGGTGGGACACCCCATCCCTGATGTCTCCACCACCACCACCACCTCCACCACCACCTCCTCCCAGAACCTCCGTCGGGAGATCCAGGGGCACCGACCTCGCGTGGAGGAGGTGCTGGAACGCGCCAGGGCCGTGGCCACCATCAAGAGCCCCGAAGCCGAAGGGGTCCGAGGTCTCCTGGAGCGTCTGGAGGTGACGTGGGTGGAGCTCCAGGAGCAGGCGGAGAGGAGGCAGCAGAACCTGGACACCACCTTCCAGTTGGAGCAGTACTACTGCGACGTGGCCGAGGTGGAGACCTGGTTGGGAGAGCAGGAGCTGCTCCTGATGAGCGAGGAGAAGGGCAAGGTCAGGGTGGGGGGGGTGGAGGAGGTGGTGGTGGAGGTGGTGGAGGTGGAGGAGGTGGAGGAGGTGGAGGAGGTGGAGGTGGAGGAGGTGGTGGAGGTGGAGGAGGTGGAGGAGGTGGAGGTGGTGGAGGTGGTGGAGGTGGAGGTGGTGGAGGTGGTGGAGGTGGAGGTGGTGGAGGTGGAGGTGGACATGGAGGTGGTGGAGATGGTGGTGGTGGAGATGGAGGTGGTGGAGATGGACATGGAGGTGGTGGAGGTGGTGGAGATGGACATGGAGGTGGTGGAGGTGGTGGAAGTGGAGGTGGAGGAGGTGGAGGTGGAGGAGGTGGTGGAGGTGGAGGTGGTGGAAGTGGTGGAGATGGTAGAGGTTGGGGGTGGAGGTGGTGGAAGTGGTTTTAGAGGTGGGGGTGGAGGTGGTGAAGGTGGAGGAGGTGGTGCTGATGGTGGTGGAGGTGGAGGTGGTGGTGGTGGAGGTGGAGATGGAGGTGGTGGAGATGGTGGTGGTGGAGGTGGAGGTGGTGGAGGTGGAGATGGAGGTGGTGGAGTAGGTGGTGGAGTTGGAGATGGAGGTGGTGGTGGTGGAGGTGGAGATGGAGGTGGTGGAGGAGGTGGTGGAGGTGGAGGTGGAGGAGGTGGAGGAGGTGGAGGAGGTGGAGGTGGTGGAGGTGGTGATGGAGGAGGTGGAGGAGGTGGAGGTGGTGGAGGAGGTGGAGGTGGTGGAGGTGGTGGAGGTGGTGGTGGAGGTGGAGGAGGTGGAGGTGGAGGTGGTGGAGGAGGTGGTGCTGGTGGAAGTGGTGGAGATGGTAGAGGTTGGGGGTGGAGGTGGTGGAAGTGGTTTTAGAGGTGGAGGTGGTGGTGGTGGAGGTGGAGATGGACATGGAGGTGGTGGAGATGGTGGTGGTGGAGGTGGTGGAGGTGGAGGTTGAGGAGGTGGAGTTGGAGGTGGTGGTGGAGGTGGTGGAGGTGGTGGTGGTGGAGGTGGAGGTGGACATGGAGGTGGTGGAGGTGTTGGTGGTTCTGGTGGTTCTGGTGGTTCTGGTGGTGGCTCAGAAGCACTCGGTGTCCCCCCCTCCCTGTCTTCTCCTCCAAGGACGAGCAGAGCACCCTTCAGCTCCTCAAGAAGCACCTCCTGACGGAGCAGACGGTGGAGAACTACGAGGAGACGATCGCCCAACTGTCCCGGCAGTGCCGGGCGCTCCTGGAGCTCGGTCACCCACAGAGGTGGGCGCGGCCCCTTCCGGGGTCCCCCCGGCCCGGAGGTGGTGGTGGAGGTGGTGGAGATGGAGGTGGTGGTGGAGGTGGGGATGGAGGTGGTGGTGCTGGTGTTGGAGATGGAGATGATGGTGCAGGTGGTGGTGGTGGTGGAGATGGAGGTGGAGATGGTGGTGGTGGTGGTGGAGATGGAGATGGTGGTGCAGGTGGTGGTGGTGGAGATGGAGGTGCTGGAGGTGGTGGTGGTGGTGGTGGTGGTGCTGGAGATGGAGATGGAGGTGCTGGAGGTGGTGGTGCTGTTTCTAGAGATGGTGGTGATGGTGGAGATGAAGCTGGTGGAGATGGAGATGGTGGAGATGGAGATGGTGGAGATGGAGGTGGTGGAGATGGAGATGGTGGAGATGGAGGTGGTGGTGCAGGTGGTGGTGCAGGTGGTGGTTCTGGAGGTGCTGGAGATGATGGTGGTTCTGGAGATGGTGGTGGTGGAGGTGGTGGTGCTGGTTCTGGAGATGATGGTTCTGGAGATGGTGGTGCTGGTGGTGCTGCTGGAGATGCTGGTGGAGGTTCTGGAGATGGTGGTGCTGGTTCTGGAGATGGTTCTGGAGGTTCTGGAGATGGTGGTGGTGGTGCTGGAGATGCTGGTGCTGGTTCTGGGGCTGGTGCTGGAGATGGTGGTTCTGGAGGTTCTGGAGATGGTGGTGGTGGTGGTTCTGCTGGAGATGCTGGTTCTGGAGGTTCTGGAGATGCTGGTTCTGGAGATGCTGCTGGTGCTGGAGATGCTGGTTCTGGTGGTTCTGGAGATGCTGGTGGTGTTTCTGGAGATGATCCTGGAGGTCCTGGAGATGCTGGTGGAGGTTCTGGAGATGGTGGTTCTGGTCCTGGAGGTTCTGGAGATGGTTCTGGAGGTTCTGGAGATGCTGGTGGTGGTTCTGGAGATGGTTCTGGAGGTTCTGGAGATGGTGGTTCTGGTTCTGGAGATGATTCTGGAGGTTCTGGAGATGGTTCTGGTGGTTCTGGAGATGGTGGTTCTGGTTCTGGTGGTTCTGGAGATGCTGGTGGAGGTTATGGAGATGGTTCTGGAGGTTCTGGAGATGGTGCTGGTGGTGGTGGTTCTGGTGGTTCTGGAGATGGTTCTGGAGGTTCTGGAGATGCTGGTGGGGGTTCTGGAGATGGTGGTTCTGGTTCTGGTGGTTCTGGAGATGCTGGTGCTGGAGATGGTGGTTCTGGAGGTGCTGGTGGAGGTTCTGGAGATGGTTCTGGTGGTTCTGGAGATGCTGGTGGAGGTTCTGGAGATGGTTCTGGAGGTTCTGGAGATGGTTCTGGAGGTTCTGGAGATGCTGGTGGAGGTTCTGGAGATGGTTCTGGAGGTTCTGGAGATGCTGGTGCTGGAAATGGTGGTTCTGGAGATGCTGGTGGAGGTTCTGGAGATGCTGGTGGTGGTTCTGGAGATGCTGGTGGAGGTTCTGGAGATGCTGGTGGAAGTTCTGGAGATGGTGGTTCTGGTTCTGGAGGTTCTGGAGATGCTGGTGGTGGTTCTGGAGATGGTGGCTCTGGTTCTGGAGGTTCTGGAGATGCTGGTGCTGGAGATGGTGGTTCTGGAGATGCTGGTGGAGGTTCTGGAGGTGCTGGTGGAGGTTCTGGAGGTGCTGGTGGAGGTTCTGGAGTTGCTGGTGGAGGTTCTGGAGATGCTGGTGGAGGTTCTGGAGATGCTGGTGGAGGTTCTGGAGATGCTGGTGGAGGTTCTGGAGGTTCTGGAGATGCTGGTGGAGGTTCTGGAGATGCTGGTGGAGGTTCTGGAGATGGAGATGGTGGTTCTGGAGATGCTTCTGGAGGTTCTGGAGATGCTGGTGGAGGTTCTGGAGATGCTGGTGGAGGTTCTGGAGGTGGTTCTGGAGGTTCTGGAGATGCTGGTGGAGGTTCTGGAGATGCTGGTGGAGGTTCTGGAGATGCTGGTGGAGGTTCTGGAGTTGCTGGTGGAGGTTCTGGAGATGCTGGTGGAGGTTCTGGAGGTGGTTCTGGAGGTTCTGGAGATGCTGGTGGAGGTTCTGGAGGTTCTGGAGATGCTGGTGGAGGTTCTGGAGGTGCTGGTGGAGGTTCTGGAGATGCTGGTGGAGGTTCTGGAGGTTCTGGAGATGCTGGTGGAGGTTCTGGAGGTGCTGGTGGAGGTTCTGGAGGTGCTGGTGGAGGTTCTGGAGTTGCTGGTGGAGGTTCTGGAGATGCTGGTGGAGGTTCTGGAGATGCTGGTGGAGGTTCTGGAGGTGGTTCTGGAGGTTCTGGAGATGCTGGTGGAGGTTCTGGAGATGCTGGTGGAGGTTCTGGAGTTGCTGGTGGTGGTTCTGGAGATGCTGGTGGAGGTTCTGGAGGTTCTGGAGGTGCTGGTGGAGGTTCTGGAGATGCTGGTGGAGGTTCTGGAGATGCTGGTGGTGGTTCTGGAGATGCTTCTGGAGGTTCTGGAGATGCTTCTGGAGGTTCTGGAGATGCTGGTGGAGGTTCTGGAGTTGCTGGTGGAGGTTCTGGAGGTGCTGCTGGAGGTTCTGGAGATGGAGATGGTGGTTCTGGAGATGCTTCTGGAGGTTCTGGAGATGCTGGTGGAGGTTCTGGAGGTGGTTCTGGAGGTTCTGGAGATGCTGGTGGAGGTTCTGGAGATGCTGGTGGAGGTTCTGGAGGTGGTTCTGGAGGTTCTGGAGATGCTGGTGGAGGTTCTGGAGATGCTGGTGGCGGTTCTGGAGGTTCTGGAGATGGTGGTTCTGGTTCTGGAGGTTCCGGAGATTCTGGTGGAGGTTCTGGAGATGCTGGTGGAGGTTCTGGAGATGCTGGTGGAGGTTCTGGAGATGCTGGTGGAAGTTCTGGAGATGGTGGTTCTGGTTCTGGAGATTCTGGAGATGCTGGTGGAGGTTCTGGAGATGCTGGTGGAGGTTCTGGAGATGCTGGTGGAGGTTCTGGAGATGCTGGTGGAGGTTCTGGAGATGCTGGTGGAAGTTCTGGAGATGGTGGTTCTGGTTCTGGAGATTCTGGAGATGCTGGTGGAGGTTCTGGAGATGCTGGTGGAGGTTCTGGAGATGCTGGTGGAGGTTCTGGAGGTTCTGGAGATGCTGGTGGAGGTTCTGGAGATGCTGGTGGAGGTTCTGGAGATGCTGGTGGAGGTTCTGGAGGTGGTTCTGGAGGTTCTGGAGATGCTGGTGGCGGTTCTGGAGATGCTGGTGGAGGTTCTGGAGGTGCTGGTGGAGGTTCTGGAGATGCTGGTGGAGGTTCTGGAGGTTCTGGAGGTGCTGGTGGAGGTTCTGGAGATGCTGGTGGAGGTTCTGGAGATGCTGGTGGAGGTTCTGGAGGTTCTGGAGGTGCTGGTGGAGGTTCTGGAGATGCTGGTGGAGGTTCTGGAGATGCTGGTGGAAGTTCTGGAGATGGTGGTTCTGGTTCTGGAGATTCTGGAGATGCTGGTGGAGGTTCTGGAGATGCTGGTGGAGGTTCTGGAGTTGCTGGTGGAGGTTCTGGAGATGCTGGTGGAGGTTCTGGAGATGCTGGTGGAGGTTCTGGAGGTTCTGGAGATGCTGGTGGAGGTTCTGGAGATGCTGGTGGAGGTTCTGGAGGTGCTGGTGGTGGTTCTGGAGGTGCTGGTGGCGGTGGGCGGGTGGTCCCGGTTTCACCGCCGCTCTGTCCCTCGGCAGTGACCAGGTCAGCAGGCGGCAGTCGCAGGTTGACCGGCTCTACGTGTCTCTGAAGGACCTGGTGGAGGAGCGCAAGGCCAAGCTGGAGCAGCACTTCTGGCTCCTCCAGCTCAACCGCCAGGTGGACGAGCTGGAGCACTGGATCGCCGAGAAGGAGGTGGTGGCCGGGTCCCCCGAGCTGGGCCAGGACTTCGAGCACGTCACGGTCAGTCCCGGGGACAACCGGAGAGGTGGGGTGGGGTGGGGTCCTCCAGAGCTTGGAGGTTCTTGGGGTTCTCCAGAGCTTGGAGGTTCTGAGGTTCTCCAGAGATTGGAGGTTCTGAGGTTCTCCAGAGCTTCAAGGTTCTGAGGTTCTCCAGAGATTGGAGGTTCTGGGGTTCCACAGAACTTGGAGGTTCTTGGGGTTCTCCAGAGATTGGAGGTTCTGGGGTTCCACAGAGCTTGGAGGTTCTTGGGGTTCTCCAGAGATTGGAGGTTTCTGGGGTTCTCCAGAGCTTGGAGGTTCTTGGGGTTCTCCAGAGATTGGAGGTTTCTGGGGTTCTCCAGAGCTTGCAGGTTCTTGGGGTTCTCCAGAGATTGGAGGTTCCTGGGGTTCTCCAGATCTTGGAGGTTCTGGGGTTCCACAGAGCTTGGAGGTTCCTGGGGTTCTCCAGAGATTGGAGGTTTCTGGGGTTCTCCAGAGCTTCAAAGTTCTGAGGTTCTCCAGAGCTTGGAGGATCTTGGGGTTCTCCAGAGATTGGAGGTTCCTGGGGTTCCACAGAGATTGGAGGTTCTGGGGTTCTACAGAGTTTGGAGGTTCTGGGGTTCTCCAGAGATTGGAGGTTCTGGGGTTCCACAGAGATTGGAGGTTCTTGGGTTCTCCAGAGCTTGGAGGTTCCTGGGGTTCTCCAGAGCTTGGAGGTTCTTGGGGTTCCACAGAGATTGGAGGTTCTGGGGTTCTCCAGAGATTGGAGGTTCTTGGGGTTCTCCAGAGATTGGAGGTTCTGGGGTTCCACAGAGCTTGGAGGTTCTGAGGTTCTCCAGAGCTTCAAGGTTCTGGGGTTCTCCAGAGATTGGAGGTTCTTGGGGTTCCCCAGAGATTGAAGGTTCTTGGGTTCTCCAGAGCTTGGAGGTTCCTGGGGTTCTCCAGAGCTTGGAGGTTCTTGGGGTTCCACAGAGATTGGAGGTTCTGGGGTTCTACAGAGTTTGGAGGTTCTGAGGTTCTCCAGAGATTGGAGGTTCCTGGGGTTCTCCAGAGTTTGGAGGTTCCTGGGGTTCTCCAGAGATTGGAGGTTCTTGGGGTTCTCCAGAGCTTGGAGGTTCTGAGGTTCTCCAGAGATTGGAGGTTCTGGGGTTCTCCAGAGATTGGAGGATCTTGGGGTTCTCCAGAGAATGGAGGTTCTGAGGTTCTCCAGAGCTTGGAGGTTCTGGGGTTCTCCAGAGATTGGAGGTTCCTGGGGTTCTCCAGAGATTGGAGGTTCTTGGGGTCCTCCAGAGATTGGAGGTTCTTGGGGTTCTCCAGAGCTTCAAAGTTCTGAGGTTCTCCAGAGCTTGGAGGATCTTGGGGTTCTCCAGATCCTGGAGGTTCTGAGGTTCTCCAGAGATTGGAGGTTCCTGGGGTTCCACAGAGATTGGAGGTTCTTGGGGTTCTCCAGAGCTTGGAGGTTCTGGGGTTCTCCAGAGATTGGAGGTTCTGGGGTTCCACAGAGCTTGGAGGCTTCTGGGGTTCTCCAGAGATTGGAGGTTCTTGGGGTTCCACAGAGATTGGAGGTTCTTGGGGTTCTCCAGAGTTTGGAGGTTCTTGGGGTTCCACAGAGATTGGAGGTTCTGGGGTTCTCCAGAGTTTGGAGGTTCCTGGGGTTCTCCAGAGTTTGGAGGTTCTGGGGTTCCACAGAGATTGGAGGTTCTGAGGTTCTCCAGAGAATGGAGGTTCTTGGGTTCTCCAGAGATTGGAGGTTTCTGGGGTTCCACAGAGATTGGAGGTTCTGAGGTTCTCCAGAGATTGGAGGTTTCTGGGGTTCTCCAGAGCTTCGAAGTTCTGAGGTTCTCCAGAGCTTGGAGGATCTTGGGGTTCTCCAGATCTTGGAGGTTCTGAGGTTCTCCAGAGCTCGGAGGTTCCTGGGGTTCCACAGAGATTGGAGGTTCTTGGGGTTCTCCAGAGCTTGGAGGTTCCTGGGGTTCCACAGAGATTGGAGGTTCTGGGGTTCTCCAGAGCTTGGAGGTTCTTGGGGTTCCACAGAGATTGGAGGTTCTGAGGTTCTCCAGAGATTGGAGGTTCTTGGGGTTCTCCAGATCTTGGAGGTTCCTGGGGTTCCACAGAGATTGGAGGTCCTTGGGGTTCTCCAGAGATTGGAGGTTCTGAGGTTCTCCAGAGTTTGGAGGTTCTGAGGTTCTCCAGAGATTGGAGGTTCTGGGGTTCTCCAGAGATTGGAGGTTCTTGGGGTCCTCCAGAGATTGGAGGTTCCTGGGGTTCTCCAGAGATTGGAGGTTCTGGGGTTCTCCAGAGATTGGAGGTTCTGGGGTTCCACAGAGATTGGAGGTTCTGAGGTTCTCCAGAGTTTGGAGGTTCTGGGGTTCTCCAGAGATTGGAGGTTCTTGGGGTTCTCCAGAGATTGGAGGTTCCTGGGGTTCTCCAGAGATTGGAGGTTCTGGGGTTCTCCAGAGTTTGGAGGTTCTGAGGTTCTCCAGAGCTTGGAGGTTCTTGGGGTTCTCCAGAGCTTGGAGGTTCTTGGGTTCTCCAGAGATTGGAGGTTCTGAGGTTCTCCAGAGATTGGAGGTTCTGAGGTTCTCCAGAGATTGGAGGTTCTTGGGGTTCTCCAGAGATTGGAGGTTTCTGGGGTTCTCCAGAGCTTGGAGGTTCTTGGGGTTCTCCAGAGATTGGAGGTTCTGAGGTTCTCCAGAGTTTGGAGGTTCTTGGGGTTCTCCAGAGATTGGAGGTTCTTGGGGTCCTCCAGAGTTTGGAGGTTCTGGGGTTCTCCAGAGATTGGAGGTTCCTGGGGTTCTCCAGAGCTTGGAGGTTCTTGGGGTTCCACAGAGATTGGAGGTTCTGGGGTTCTACAGAGTTTGGAGGTTCTGAGGTTCTCCAGAGTTTGGAGGTTCTGGGGTTCTCCAGAGATTGGAGGTTCTTGGGGTTCTCCAGAGATTGGAGGTTCTGAGGTTCTCCAGAGATTGGAGGTTCTGGGGTTCTCCAGAGCTTCGAAGTTCTGAGGTTCTCCAGAGCTTGGAGGATCTTGGGGTTCTCCAGAGTTTGGAGGTTCTGAGTTTCTCCAGAGCTTGGAGGTTCTGGGGTTCTCCAGATCTTGGAGGTTCTGAGGTTCTCCAGAGATTGGAGGTTCTTGGGGTTCTCCAGAGATTGGAGGTTCTGGGGTTCTCCAGAGATTGGAGGTTCTGAGGTTCTCCAGAGTTTGGAGGACCTGGGGTTCTCCAGATCTTGGAGGTTCTGAGGTTCTCCAGAGTTTGGAGGTTCTGGGGTTCTCCAGAGCTTGGAGGTTCCTGGGGTTCTCCAGAGCTTGGAGGTTCTTGGGGTTCCACAGAGATTGGAGGTTCTGGGGTTCTACAGAGTTTGGAGGTTCTGAGGTTCTCCAGAGTTTGGAGGTTCTGGGGTTCTCCAGAGATTGGAGGTTCTTGGGGTTCTCCAGAGATTGGAGGTTCTGAGGTTCTCCAGAGATTGGAGGTTCTGGGGTTCTCCAGAGCTTCGAAGTTCTGAGGTTCTCCAGAGCTTGGAGGATCTTGGGGTTCTCCAGAGTTTGGAGGTTCTGAGTTTCTCCAGAGCTTGGAGGTTCTGGGGTTCTCCAGATCTTGGAGGTTCTGAGGTTCTCCAGAGATTGGAGGTTCTTGGGGTTCTCCAGAGATTGGAGGTTCTGGGGTTCTCCAGAGATTGGAGGTTCTGAGGTTCTCCAGAGTTTGGAGGACCTGGGGTTCTCCAGAGATTGGAGGTTCTGGGGTTCTCCAGAGATTGGAGGTTCTGGGGTTCCCCAGAGATTGGAGGACCTGGGGTTCTCCAGAGCTTGGAGGTTCCTGGGGTTCTCCAGAGCTTGGAGGTCCTGGGGTTCTCCAGAGATTGGAGGTTCCTGGGGTTCTCCAGAGTTTGAAGGTTCTGGGGTTCTCCAGAGTTTGGAGGTTCTGGGGTTCCACAGAGCTTGGAGGTCCTGGGTTGTCCATGGCCTGGAGGTTCTAGGGTTTTCCCCATCCTCCGCTGAGGTCCTGAGAACCATCAAAGCTCCACGTTGGGGTCCTGGGCACCATCCATACCCTGTGCTGGTGGTCCTGGACACCATCAAATCTCCATGGTGAGGTCTTGGCCACCACCAAATCTCCATGGGGGGGGGTCTTGGCCACCACCAACGCTCAACCCTGGGGTCTTGGCCACCATCAAATCTCAATGCTGGGGTCTTGGCCATCATCAACGCTCCCTGATGGGGTCTTGACCACCATCAAAGCTCAACACTGGGGTCTTGGCCACCATCAATGGTCCATGGTGGGGTCTTGGGCACCACCAACGCTCAACACTGGGGTCTTGGCCATCAAAGCTCAACACTTGGGTTTTGGCCACCATCAATGGTCTATGGGGGGGTCTTGGCCACCACCAACGCTCAACACTGGGGTCTTGGCCACCATCAAATCTCCATGGGGGGGTCTTGGCCACCACCAACACTCAATGCTGGGGTCTTGGCCACCATCAAAGCTCAACAGTGGGGTCTTGGCCACCATCAAAGCTCAACAGTGGGGTCTTGACCACCATCAATGGTCCATGATGGGGTCTTGGCCACCACCAACGCTCAACCCTGGGGTCTTGGCCATCATCAACGCTCCCTGATGGGGTCTTGGCCACCATCAAAGCTCAACACTGGGGTCTTGACCACCATCAATGGTCCATGGGGGGGTCTTGACACCATCAAAGCTCAACACTGGGGTCTTGGCCATCATCAAAGCTCAACGCTGGGGTCTTGACACCATCAATGCTCCGTGGTGGGGTCTTGGCCACCATCAGAGCTCAACACTGGGGTCTTGACCACCATCAAATCTCCATGGGGGGGTCTTGGCCACCACCAACACTCAACCCTGGAGTCTTGGCCATCATCAACACTCAACCCTGGGGTCTTGGCCACCATCAACGCTCAACACTGGGGTCTTGGCCACCATCAAATCTCCATGGGGGGGTCTTGGCCACCACCAACACTCAACGCTGGGGTCTTGGCCATCATCAACGCTCAACCCTGGGGTCTTGGCCACCATCAAAGCTCAACAGTGGGGTCTTGGCCACCATCAAAGCTCAACAGTGGGGTCTTGACCACCATCAATGGTCCATGATGGGGTCTTGGCCACCACCAACGCTCAACCCTGGGGTCTTGGCCATCATCAACGCTCCCTGATGGGGTCTTGACCACCATCAAAGCTCAACACTGGGGTCTTGGCCACCATCAATGGTCCATGGGGGGGTCTTGGCCACCACCAACGCTCAACCCTGAGGTCTTGGCCACCATCAAATCTCCATGGGGGGGTCTTGGCCACCATCAACACTCAACGCTGGGGTCTTGGCCACCATCAAAGCTCAACCCTGGGGTCTTGGCCACCATCAAAGCTCAACAGTGGGGTCTTGGCCACCATCAACGCTCAACCCTGGGGTCTTGGCCACCATCAAAGCTCAACACTGGGGTCTTGGCCACCATCAATGGTCTATGGGGGGGTCTTGGCCACCACCAACGCTCAACCCTGGGGTCTTGGCCACCATCAAATCTCAATGCTGGGGTCTTGGCCATCATCAACGCTCCCTGATGGGGTCTTGACCATCATCAAAGCTCAACACTGGGGTCTTGGCCACCATCAATGGTCCATGGGGGGGTCTTGGCCACCACCAACACTCAACCCTGGGATCTTGGCCACCATCAAATCTCCATGGGGGGGTCTTGGCCACCACCAACACTCAACCCTGGGGTCTTGGCCACCATCAAAGCTCAACCCTGGGGTCTTGGCCATCACCAACGCTCAACACTGGGGTCTTGACCACCATCAAATCTCCATGGTGGGGTCTTGGCCACCATCAACACTCAACCCTGGGATCTTGGCCACCAGCAACGCTCAACACTGGGGTCTTGGCCACCATCAAATCTCCATGGGGGGGGTCTTGGCCACCACCAACACTCAACACTGGGGTCTTGGCCATCATCAAAGCTCAACGCTGGGGTCTTGGCCACCATCAAAGCTCAACAGTGGGGTCTTGGCCACCATCAAAGCTCAACAGTGGGGTCTTGACCACCATCAATGGTCCATGATGGGGTCTTGGCCACCACCAACGCTCAACCCTGGGGTCTTGGCCATCATCAACGCTCCCTGATGGGGTCTTGACCACCATCAAAGCTCAACACTGGGGTCTTGGCCACCATCAATGGTCCATGGGGGGGTCTTGGCCACCACCAACGCTCAACCCTGAGGTCTTGGCCACCATCAAATCTCCATGGGGGGGTCTTGGCCACCATCAACACTCAACACTGGGGTCTTGACACCATCAATGCTCCGTGGTGGGGTCTTGGCCACCATCAAAGCTCAACCCTGGGGTCTTGGCCACCATCAAAGCTCAACAGTGGGGTCTTGGCCACCACCAACACTCAACCCTGGGGTCTTGGCCACCATCAACGCTCAACACTGGGGTCTTGGCCACCATCAAATCTCCATGGTGGGGTCTTGGCCACCACCAACGCTCAACCCTGGGGTCTTGGCCACCATCAAATCTCAATGCTGGGGTCTTGGCCATCATCAACGCTCCCTGATGGGGTCTTGACCACCATCAAAGCTCAACACTGGGGACTTGGCCACCATCAAATCTCCATGGGGGGGTCTTGACCACCACCAACACTCAACACTGGGGTCTTGGCCATCATCAAAGCTCAATGCTGGGGTCTTGACACCATCAATGCTCCGTGGTGGGGTCTTGACCACCATCAAAGCTCAACAGTGGGGTCTTGGCCACCATCAAATCTCCATGGGGGGGTCTTGGCCACCACCAACACTCAACCCTGGGGTCTTGGCACCATCAATGCTCCGTGGTGGGGTCTTGGCCACCATCAACGCTCAACCCTGGGGTCTTGGCCACCATCAAAGCTCAACACTGGGGTCTTGGCCACCATCAATGGTCTATGGGGGGGTCTTGGCCACCACCAACGCTCAACCCTGGGGTCTTGGCCACCATCAAATCTCAATGCTGGGGTCTTGGCCATCATCAACGCTCCCTGATGGGGTCTTGACCACCATCAAAGCTCAACACTGGGGTCTTGGCCACCATCAATGGTCCATGGGGGGGTCTTGGCCACCACCAACACTCAACACTGGGGACTTGGCCACCATCAAATCTCCATGGGGGGGGTCTTGGCCACCATCAACACTCAACGCTGGGGTCTTGGCCATCATCAACGCTCAACCCTGGGGTCTTGGCCACCATCAAAGCTCAACAGTGGGGTCTTGACCACCATCAATGGTCCATGATGGGGTCTTGGCCACCACCAACACTCAACACTGGGGTCTTGGCCATCATCAAAGCTCAACGCTGGGGTCTTGACACCATCAATGGTCTATGGGGGGGTCTTGGCCACCACCAACACTCAACCCTGGGGTCTTGGCCACCATCAAAGCTCAACAGTGGGGTCTTGGCCACCACCAACACTCAACACTGGGGTCTTGGCCACCATCAAAGCTCAACGCTGGGGTCTTGGCCACCATCAAATCTCCATGGGGGGGTCTTGGCCACCATCAACGCTCAACCCTGGGATCTTGGCCACCACCAACACTCAACGCTGGGGTCTTGGCCACCACCAACACTCAACGCTGGGGTCTTGGCCATCATCAACGCTCCCTGGTGACGTCTTGACCACCATCCCCGCTCAACACTGGTGTCCTGGTCACCCCATGGCACTTATCCCCTCCCCTGACTTCCTCCTCCTCCTTCTTTTGTCCCCCCAACCCCAACCCCAACTCCCCCTCCCCCCCCAACCCCTCAGCTCCTCCAGGAGAAGTTCTTGGCCTTCGCCAGCGAGACGGGCAGCGTCGGGCAGGAGCGCATCGCGGCCGTCAACCAGATGGTGGACGAGCTCATCGACTACGGCCACGCCGACGCCGCCACCATCGCCGAGTGGAAAGACGGCGTCAACGAAGCTTGGGCCGACCTCCTGGAGCTGATGGAGACCCGGGCGCAGATGTTGGCGGCTTCTCACGAGCTCCACAAGTTCTTCAACGACTGCAAAGAGGTTTTGGGGCAGATCGAGGAGAAACGGCAACGGTTGCCCGAGTTGGCGGCGCGCGACGGGGGGACCTCGGCAGGCGCTTTGCAAAGGGCCTTGGGGGCCTTCGAGCACGACGTGGAGCTCCTGGTGACCCAAGTCAGGCAGCTTCAAGAAGGGGCGGCCCAGTTGAGGACCCTCTACGCAGGTGACAACGCCGAGGCCATCGCTGGGAGGGAGCAGGAGGTCCTCAGGGCGTGGAAGGAGCTCTTGGCGGCGTGCGAGGAGTGCAGGCTCCACGTGGCCTCCATCGCCGAGAAGATCCGCTTCGGTGGCGCCGTCAGGGATCTTCTGGCCTGGATGGATGGTGTCCTCTGCCAGATCGGCGCCGGAGAGAAGCCCAGGTAGGAGCAGGAGGAGGTTCTGGGGCTTCTGGTGGCCATGAGGAACCACCTCTTGGCCCAGCTGGGAGGTCAAGGGGTCCTTGTCCTGGTCCACCTCATTGGTGGAATTGAGGACCCACGTCCTGGGTCACCCAGGACACTCCAAGAGCCACCCATGGCAAGGACACGTGTCCTGCCTGGTCAGCAGAGTCCGAGTCCCACCAGGAGAACCTGGGTCCTGGTCCATCTGTGAAGACAAGGACCTGGGTCCTGTCCCATCTGGAGAACCCAAGCCCAGTCCCACCACCAGAACCCTTGTCCTGCCCCATCCATGAAGCCAAGGACCCCACACCCTGTCCCATCCCAAGGACCCCTTTCCTGTCCCATCTGGAGAACCCAAGACCAGTCCCATGAGGAGAACCCATGTCCTGGTCCACCCATGAAGCCAAGGACCCGTGTCCAGTCCCATCAGGAGAACCCAACCCCAGTCCCACCACCAGAACCCATTGTCCCACCCCACCCCTGACACCAAGGACCCCTCTCCAGCCCCATCCATGAAGCCAAGGACCCCACACCCTGTCCCATCCCAAGGACCCCTGTCCTGTCCCATCTGGACAACCCAAGCCCAGTCCCATGAGGAGAACCCATGTCCTGGTCCATCCATGGAATCAAAGACCCCTCTCCAGCCCCATCCATGAAGCCAAGGACCCCACACCCTGTCCCATCCCAAGGACCCCTTTCCTGTCCTGTCTGGAGAACCCAAGAACAGTCCCATGAGGAGAACCCATGTCCTGGTCCATCCATGAAGCCAAGGACCCCTGTCCAGTCCCATCTGGAGAACCCAAGACCAATCCCATGAGGAGAACCCTCCTGTCCCACCCATGAAGCCAAGGACCCGTGTCCAGTCCCATCAGAACCCAACCCCAGTCCCACCACCAGAACCCTTTGTCCCGCCCCACCCCTGACACCAAGGACCCCTCTCCAACCCCATCCATGAAGTCAATGACCCCACACCCTGTCCCATCCCAAGGACCCCTTTCCTGTCCCATCAGGAGAACCCAAGTCCAGTCCCACCACCAGAACCCTTTGTCCCACCCCACCCCTGACACCAAGGACCCCTCTCCAACCCCATCCATGAAGTCAATGACCCCACACCCTGTCCCATCCCAAGGACCTCTGTCCTGTCCCATCTGGACAACCCATGTCCAGTCCCATGAGGAGAACCCATGTCCTGTCCCATCCATGAAGCCAAGGACCCCTGTCCAGTCCCATCTGGAGAACCCAAGACCAATCCCATCAGGAGAATCCTTGTCCTGGTCCATCCATGGAATCAAAGACCCCTCTCCAGCCCCATTCATGAAGCCAAGGACCCCACACCCTGTCCCATCCCAAGGACCCCTTTCCTGTCCTGTCTGGAGAACCCAAGCCCAGTCCCATGAGGAGAACCCATGACCTGGTCCATCCTTGAAGCCAAGGACCCCTGTCCAGTCCCATCTGGACAACCCATGTCCAGTCCCATCAGGAGAACCCATGTCCTGGTCCATCCATGAAGCCAAGGACCCACACCCTGTCCCATCCCAAGGACCCCTTTCCTGTCCTTTCTGGAGAACCCAAGCCCAGTCCCATCAGGAGAACCCATGTCCTGTCCCACCCATGAAGCCAAGGACCCCTGTCCAGTCCCATCAGGAGAACCCAAGACCAATCCCATGAGAAGAACCCTCCTGTCCCACCCATGAAGCCAAGGACCCGTGTCCAGTCCCATCAGGAGAACCCAAGCCCAGTCCCACCACCAGAACCCTTGTCCTGCCCCGTCCATGAAGCCAAGGACCCCACACCCTGTCCCATCCCAAGGACCCCTTTCCTGTCCTGTCTGGAGAACCCAAGCCCAGTCCCATGAGGAGAACCCATGTCCTGGTCCATCCATGAAGCCAAGGACCCCTGTCCAGTCCCATCAGGAGAACCCAAGCCCAGTCCCATGAGGAGAACCCATGTCCTGGTCCATCCATGAAGCCAAGGACCCCTGTCCAGTCCCATCTGGAGAACCCAAGCCCAGTCCCATCAGGAGAACCCATGTCCTGGTCCATCCATGAAGCCAAGGACCCCTGTCCAGTCCCATCAGGAGAACCCAAGCCCAGTCCCATGAGGAGAACCCATGTCCTGGTCCATCCATGAAGCCAAGGACCCCTGTCCAGTCCCATCTGGAGAACCCAAGCCCAGTCCCATCAGGAGAACCCATGTCCTGGTCCATCCATGAAGCCAGGGACCCACACCCTGCCCCATCCCAAGGACCCCTTTCCTGTCCTTTCTGGAGAACCCAAGCCCAGTCCCATGAGGAGAACCCATGTCCTATCCCACCCATGAAGCCAAGGACCCCTGTCCAGTCCCATCTGGACAACCCATGTCCTGGTCCATCCATGAAGCCAAGAACCCCTGTCCAGTCCCATCTGGAGAACCCAAGACCAATCCCATGAGGAGAACCCTCCTGTCCCACCCATGAAGCCAAGGACCCGTGTCCAGTCCCATCAGGAGAACCCAACCCCAGTCCCACCACCAGAACCCTTTGTCCCACCCCACCCCTGACACCAAGGACCCCTCTCCAGCCCCATCCATGAAGTCAATGACCCCACACCCTGTCCCATCCCAAGGACCCCTGTCCTGTCCCATCTGGACAACCCAAGACCAATCCCATGAGGAGAACCCATGTCCTGGTCCATCCATGAAGCCAAGGACCCCTGTCCAGTCCCATCAGGACAACCCAAGACCAATCCCATGAGGAGAACCCTCCTGTCCCACCCATGAAGCCAAGGACCCGTGTCCAGTCCCATCAGGAGAACCCAACCCCAGTCCCACCACCAGAACCCTTGTCCTGCCCCCTCCATGAAGCCAAGGACCCCACACCCTGTCCCATCCCAAGGACCCCTTTCCTGTCCTGTCTGGAGAACCCAAGCCCAGTCCCATGAGGAGAACCCATGTCCTGGTCCATCCATGGAATCAAAGACCCCTCTCCAGCCCCATCCATGAAGCCAAGGACCCCACACCCTGTCCCATCCCAAGGACCTCTGTCCTGTCCCATCTGGACAACCCATGTCCAGTCCCATCAGGAGAACCCATGTCCTGGTCCATCCATGAAGCCAAGAACCCCTGTCCAGTCCCATCTGGAGAACCCAAGACCAATCCCATCAGGAGAACCCATGTCCTGGTCCATCCATGGAATCAAAGACCCCTCTCCAGCCCCATCCATGAAGCCAAGGACCCCACACCCTGTCCCATCCCAAGGACCCCTGTCCAGTCCCATCTGGACAACCCAAGTCCAGTCCCATCAGGAGAACCCATGTCCTGGTCCATCCATGAAGCCAAGGACCCCTGTCCAGTCCCATCAGGAGAACCCAAGACCAATCCCATGAGAAGAACCCTCCTGTCCCACCCATGAAGCCAAGGACCCGTGTCCAGTCCCATCAGGAGAACCCAAGCCCAGTCCCACCACCAGAACCCTTGTCCTGCCCCGTCCATGAAGCCAAGGACCCCACACCCTGTCCCATCCCAAGGACCCCTTTCCTGTCCCGTCTGGAGAACCCAAGCCCAGTCCCATGAGGAGAACCCATGTCCTGGTCCACCCATGAAGCCAAGGACCCGTGTCCAGTCCCATCAGGAGAACCCAACCCCAGTCCCACCACCAGAACCCATTGTCCCACCCCACCCCTGACACCAAGGACCCCTCTCCAGCCCCATCCATGAAGCCAAGGACCCCACACCCTGTCCCATCCCAAGGACCCCTGTCCTGTCCCATCTGGACAACCCAAGCCCAGTCCCATGAGGAGAACCCATGTCCTGGTCCATCCATGAAGCCAAGGACCCCTGTCCAGTCCCATCTGGAGAACCCAAGACCAATCCCATGAGGAGAACCCTCCTGTCCCACCCATGAAGCCAAGAACCCCTGTCCAGTCCCATCTGGAGAACCCAAGACCAATCCCATCAGGAGAATCCTTGTCCTGGTCCATCCATGGAATCAAAGACCCCTCTCCAGCCCCATTCATGAAGCCAAGGACCCCACACCCTGTCCCATCCCAAGGACCCCTGTCCTGTCCTGTCTGGAGAACCCAAGTCCAGTCCCATGAGGAGAACCCATGTCCTGGTCCATCCTTGAAGCCAAGGACCCCTGTCCAGTCCCATCTGGACAACCCATGTCCAGTCCCATCAGGAGAACCCATGTCCTGGTCCATCCATGGAATCAAAGACCCCTCTCCAGCCCCATCCATGAAGCCAAGGACCCCACACCCTGTCCCATCCCAAGGACCCCTTTCCTGTCCCATCTGGAGAACCCAAGCCCAGTCCCATGAGGAGAACCCATGTCCTGGTCCATCCTTGAAGCCAAGGACCCCTGTCCAGTCCCATCTGGACAACCCATGTCCAGTCCCATCAGGAGAACCCATGTCCTGGTCCATCCATGAAGCCAAGGACCCACACCCTGCCCCATCCCAAGGACCCCTTTCCTGTCCTTTCTGGAGAACCCAAGCCCAGTCCCATCAGGAGAACCCATGTCCTGTCCCACCCATGAAGCCAAGAACCCCTGTCCAGTCCCATCAGGAGAACCCAAGACCAATCCCATGAGAAGAACCCTCCTGTCCCACCCATGAAGCCAAGGACCTGTGTCCAGTCCCATCAGGAGAACCCAAGCCCAGTCCCACCACCAGAACCCTTGTCCTGCCCCGTCCATGAAGCCAAGGACCCCACACCCTGTCCCATCCCAAGGACCCCTTTCCTGTCCTGTCTGGAGAACCCAAGCCCAGTCCCATGAGGAGAACCCATGTCCTGGTCCATCCATGAAGCCAAGGACCCCTGTCCAGTCCCATCTGGACAACCCATGTCCTGGTCCATCCATGAAGCCAAGAACCCCTGTCCAGTCCCATCAGGACAACCCAAGACCAATCCCATGAGGAGAACCCTCCTGTCCCACCCATGAAGCCAAGGACCCGTGTCCAGTCCCATCAGAACCCAACCCCAGTCCCACCACCAGAACCCATTGTCCCACCCCACCCCTGACACCAAGGACCCCTCTTCACCCTTCTGGGCTTGGTGTCCCCAACCCCTCCCACCCTCCTGACCCCCCCTCCCATTCCCTCTCCCAGGGATGTCTCCTCGGTGGAGCTGCTGATGAACGACCACCAAGGTCTCAAGAGCGAGATCGAAGCCCGCGCCAAGAGCGTCGCCGCCTGCCTGGAGCTGGGCAAGACCCTCATCCTCAGCAAGAGCCCCGCGGCCGACGAGGTCCAGGGGGTGGGGGGTGGACAATCTGGGGGGGGAGGGGGGGTGTTGGGGTGTTCTTGAACCGTTGGGTGGTCCCAACCCACCTCCTCAACCCCCCCCCCCCGCAGATCAAAGCCCACGTGGAGAAGCTGCTTGCCAAGAAGAAGGAGATGTTGGAGAAGTGGGACAAGCACTGGGAGTGGCTGCAGCAGAGTGAGTCCCACCTTGGGGGGGGGCAGGGGGCAGCTTGGGGAGGAGGGGGGGTCTCCAGCCTCATGTCCAGCCCCATCTCCAGCCCCATTCTCATCTCCATCTCCATCCTCATCTCCATCTCCTTCTCCATCCCCTCCCCATCCCCATCCTGATCTCCATCTCCATCCTCATCTCCATCGTCATCTCCATCCCCATCTCCATCCCCATCCTCAACTCCATCCCCATCCTCATCTCCATCGTCATCTCCATCTCCATCCCCATCTCCATCCCCATCCTGATCTCCATCTCCATCCTCATCTCCATCTCCATCCTCATCTCCATCCCCATCCTCAACTCCATCCCCATCCTCATCTCCATCGTCATCTCCATCCTCATCTCCATCCCCGTCCTCATCTCCATCTCCATCTCCATCCTCATCTCCATCTCCTTCTCCATCCCCTCCCCATCCTCATCCTGATCTCCATCCCCATCCTCATCTCCATCGTCATCTCCATCATCTCCATCCTCAACTCCATCCCCATCCTCATCTCCATCGTCATCTCCATCATCTCCATCCTCATCTCCATCCCCATCCTCATCCCCATCTCCATCCCCATCCTCAACTCCATCCCCATCCTCATCTCCATCGTCATCTCCATCTCCATCTCCATCCTCATCCCCATCCCCATCCTGATCTCCATCTCCATCCCCATCCTCATGTCCATCTCCTTCCCCATCCTCATCTCCATCTCCTTCCTCATCCCCATCCCCATCCCCATCCCCATTTCCATCCTCATTCCCATTCCCATCCCCATCTCCATCTCCATCTCCATCTCCATCCTCGTCCTCATCTCCACCCCCCTCTTTATCCTCAACCCCTTTCCCATCTCCATCCCTGTCCCATCTCCATCTCCATCCTCATCTCCATCTCCATCCCCATCCCCATCCCCATCCTCATCCTCATTCCCATCTCCATCTCCATCACCATCTCCATCCCCTCCCCATCCCCATCCTCATCTCCATCTCTATCCCCTCCCCATTCCCGTCCTGATCTCCATCCCCATCCTCATGTCCATCCCCATCCTCATCTCCATCTCCATCCCCATCCTCATCCCCATTTCCATCCTCATCCTCATTCCCATCTCCATCTCCATCTCCATCCTCGTCCTCATCTCCACCCCCCTCTTTATCCTCATCCCCTTTCCCATCTCCATCCCTGTCCCATCTCCATCTCCATCCTCATCTCCATCTCCATCCCCATCCCCATCCTCATCCTCATCCTCATCCCCATCCCCATCCCCATCCCCATCTCCATCTCCATCCCCATCCTCATCCTCATCCTCATCCCCATCTCCATCTCCATCACCATCTCCATCCCCTCCCCATCCCCATCCTCATCTCCATCTCTATCCCCTCCCCATTCCCGTCCTGATCTCCATCCCCATCCCCATCCTCATGTCCATCCCCATCCTGATCTCCATCTCCATCCTCATCTCCATCTCCATCCCCATCCTCATCCCCATTTCCATCCTCATCCTCATTCCCATCTCCATCTCCATCCTCGTCCTCATCTCCACCCCCCTCTTTATCCTCATCCCCGTTCCCATCTCCATCCCTGTCCCATCTCCATCTCCATCCTCATCTCCATCCCCATCCCCATCCTCATCCTCATTCCCATCCCCATCCCCATCCCCATCTCCATCTCCATCTCCATCCCCATCTCCATCCTCATCCTCATCTCCACCCCCTTCTTTATCCTCATCCCCGTTCCCATCTCCATCCCTGTCCCATCCCTATCTCCATCTCCAACCCTGAACCCATCCCATCCCCACCTCTACCTTCATCTCCACTCTTGTTCCCATCTCCATCTCCATCCCACCACCTCCTCCACCACCTCCACCACCATCTCCATCCCCTCCATCTCCACAACCAGCACCACCAGCACCACCTCCACCACCACATCGACCTTCACCACCTCCACCACCTCCACAGCCATCACTATCTCCACCACCACCACCACCTTCACCATCACCTCCACCACCACCTCCACCTTCACAACCTCCACCACCTCCACCACCACCTCCACCTCCACCACCATCACCTCCACCTTCACCACCACCACCTCCACCTTCACAACCTCCACCACCTCCACAACCATCACCACCACATCCACCTTCACTACCACTTCCAGCACCTCCACCAGCACCTCCACCACCTCCACCACCTTCACCACCTCCAGCACCACAACCATCATCATCTCCACAACCACCTCCACCACCTCCACCTCCACCTCCACCATCACCACCTCCAGCACCACCTCCACCTCCACCACCACCTCCAGCACCTCCACCACCACCTCCACCTTCACCTCCAGCACCACAACCATCTCCACCACCTCCACCACCACCTCCACCTCCACCACCTCCAGAACCTCCACCACCACCTCCACCTCCACCACCTTCACCATCACCTCCACCACCACCTCCACCTCCAGCACCACAACCATCTCCACCACCACCACCTCCACCTCCACCACCTCCACCACCACCTCCACCACCACATCCACCTCCACCACCTCCACAACCATCAGCACCACCTCCACCACCACCTCCAGCACCTCCACCACCACCACCACCTGCACCTCCACCACCTTCACCATCACCTCCACCACCACCTCCACAACCAGCATCACCACCTCCACCACCACCTCCAGCACCTCCACCACCACCTCCACCTTCACCTCCAGCACCACAACCATCTCCACCACCACCTCCACCACCTCCACCACCTCCACCACCACCTCCACCACCTCCACAACCATCACCACCTCCACAACCATCATCACCACCTCCACCACGACCTCCAGCACCTCCACCACCACCTCCACCTTCACCACCTCCAGCACCACAACCATCTCCACCACCACCTCCACCACCACCTCCACCACCACCTCCACCACCTCCACCACCACCTCCACCACCACCTCCACCACCTCCACCACCCCCACCTCCACCTCCACCACCTCCACCACCCCCACCTCCACCTCCACCACCTCCACCTTCACCTCCACCACCACCTCCACCTCCACCACCTCCACCACCCCCACCACCACCTCCACCTTCACCACCTCCAGCACCACAACCATCACCGCCTCCACCACGGGCAGAGCCTCTCTCTGTTGGGAAGGTGGCGCCGTGAGCGCGTCCTTCCGTCCTTCCGTCTGTCCGGCAGTGCTTGAGGTCCACCAGTTTGCCCAGGAGGCGGTGGTGGCCGACGCGTGGCTGACGGCCCAGGAGCCCCTTCTGAGGAGCCAAGAGTTGGGCAGCAGCGTGGACGAGGTGGAGCAGCTCATCCGGCGACACGAGGCCTTCCGCAAGGCGGCGGCCGCCTGGGAGGAGAGGTTCAGCTCCTTACGGCGCCTCACCACGGTACGGCCACCTCGGGGGGGGGCTTGGGGTCACCTTCCGTGGCCAGGACCACCCTGGGGGTGCTGCAGGTGCCAGCTGGGCATCTCCAGCTCGGGATCCATCTCTGCTGCCGTCTCCGTCATCGTCACATCCCTCTGTCTGGCTCATCTCCATCCTCATCCTCATCTCCATCTCCATCCTCATCCTCATCCTCATCCTCTTCTCCATCTCCATCCCATCTCCATCCCATCTCCACCCCATCTCCATCTCCATCCCCATCTCCATCCCCATCTCCATCCTCATCTCCATCCTCATCCTCATCCTCATCCTCATCCTCATCCTCATCCTCATCTCCATCCTCATCTCCATCCTCATCTCCATCCCCATCCTCATCTCCATCCTCATCCTCATCCTCATCCTCATCCTCATCCTCATCCTCATCCTCATCCTCATCCTCATCCTCATCCTCATCCTCATCCTCATCCTCATCCTCATCCTCATCCTCATCCTCATTCTCATCCTCATCCTCATCCTCATCCTCATCCTCATCCTCATCCTCATCCTCATCCTCATCCTCATTCTCATCCTCATCCTCATCCTCATCCTCATCCTCATCCTCATCCTCATCCTCATCCTCATCTCCATCCTCATCTCCATCCCCATCCTCATCCTCATCCTAATTCTCATCCTCATCCTCATCCTAATTCTCATCCTCATCCTCATCCTCATTCTCATTCTCATTCTCATTCTCATCCTCATCCTCATCTCCATCTCCATCCTCATCCTCATCCTCATCCTCATCCTCATCCTCATCTCCATCCTCATCTCCATCCCCATCCTCATCCTCATCCTCATCTCCATCCTCATCTCCATCCTCATCTCCATCCCCATCCTCATCCTCATCCTCATCCTCATCCTCATCCTCATCCTCATCCTCATCCTCATCCTCATCCTCATCCTCATCCTCATCCTCATCCTCATCCTCATTCTCATTCTCATTCTCATTCTCATCCTCATCCTCATCCTCATCCTCATCCTCTTCTCCATCTCCGTCATCATCCTCATCCTCATCCTCATCCTCATCCTCATCTCCATCCTCATCTCCATCCTCATCCCCATCCCCATCCCCATCTCCATCCTCTTCTCCATCCCCATCCTCATCTTCATCCCCATCCTCATCTCCATCCTCACCTCCACCTCCATCTCCGTCCCCATCCCCATCTCCATCCCCACCCCAATCCCATCCTCATTGTCATCTCCACCCCCTGTCCCATCCCATCTCCATCTCCATCCCATCCCATCCCATCCCATCCCATCCCATCCCATCCCATCCCATCCCATCCCATCCCATCCCATCCCATCCCATCCAATCCCATCCCATCCCATCCCCATCCATGTCCCCATTTCCATCCCCATTCCAATCATCTCCATCCTTGTCCCTTCTGTCTCCATCCTCATCCCTATCTTCACTCTTTCTTCACCTCCATCTCCATCTCCTATTTTCATCCATCTCCAACCATTCCTCCACTTCCACTTCCACTTCCGTCTCCACCTCCACCTCCATCTCCATCTCCACCTCCACCTCCAACCATCTCCCACCATCTCCACCTCCACCTCCTCCATCTCCACCTCCACCTCCACTTCCTCCTCCACCTTCAACCACCTCCATCTCCCTTCTCCACCTCCACCTCCAAACATCTCCACCTCCTTCTCTTTCTCTATCTCCACCTCCACCTCCAACCATCTCCCACCACCTCCATCTCCACCTCCAACCATCTCCCACCACCTCCATCTCCACCTCCACCTCTACCTTCAACCATCTCCATCTCCACCTCCTTCTCTTTCTCCACCTCCACCTCCAACCATCTCCCACCACCTCCACCTCCAACCATCTCCATCTCCACCTCCACCTCCACCTCCACCTCCAACCATCTCCACCTCCACCTCTACCTTCAACCATCTCCCACCACCTCCATCTCCACCTCCATCTCCATCTCCATCTCCACCTCCAACCATCTCCCACCACCTCCATCTCCACCTCCATCTCCATCTCCATCTCCACCTCCAACCATCTCCCACCACCTCCATCTCCACCTCCATCTCCATCTCCATCTCCACCTCCAACCATCTCCCACCACCTCCACCTCCACCTCCACCTCCAACCATCTCCATCTCCACCTCCTCCTCCTTCTCTTTCTCCACCTCCACCTCCATCTCCATCTCCACCTCCAACCATCTCCCACCACCTCCATCTCCACCTCCACCTCTACCTTCAACCATCTCCATCTCCACCTCCTTCCCTTTCTCCACCTCCACCTCCACCTCCACCCATCTCCCACTACCTCCACCTCTACCTCCAACCATCTCCATCTCCACCTCCATCTCCACCTCCTTCTCTTTCTCCACCTCCACCTCCAACCATCTCCATCTCCACCTCCTCCTCCTTCTCTTTCTCCACCTCCACCTCCATCTCCATCTCCACCTCCAACCATCTCCCTCCACCTCTACCTTCAACCATCTCCATCTCCACCTCCTTCTCTTTCTCCACCTCCACCTCCACCTCCACCCATCTCCCACCACCTCCACCTCTACCTCCAACCATCTCCATCTCCACCTCCATCTCCACCTCCTTCTCTTTCTCCACCTCCACCTCCACCTCTACCTTCAACCATCTCCACCTCCTCCTCCTTCTCTTTCTCCACCTCCACCTCCATCTCCATCTCCACCTCCAACCATCTCCATCTCCACCTCCAACCATCTCCCTCCACCTCTACCTTCAACCATCTCCATCTCCACCTCCTTCTCTTTCTCCACCTCCACCTCCAACCATCTCCTCCTCCACCTCCACCTCCAACCATCTCCCACCACCTCCATCTCCACCTCCTTCTCTTTCTCCACCTCCACCTCCAACCATCTCCCACCACCTCCACCTCCAACCATCTCCATCTCCACCTCCACCTCCAACCATCTCCATCTCCACCTCCACCTCCACCTCCACCCATCTCCCACCACCTCCACCACCGTCCCCCTCCCCGCAGATCGAGAAGCTCAAAGCAGAGCAGACCAAACAACCCCCGACGCCTCTCCTGAGCCGCAAATTCCTTGGAGAACCTCCTGGTGGGACACCTCCACCTCCAGGAGGTCCCGAGCGCCCCGACAGCCGCCGCCCGGAGCCCCGCGTCGCCTACGTTCGCCACGAGCTCCACCCCGAACGCCTTCAACCCAAACTCGACCGCGTCCAGGCACCTCCTGGAGATGGGGGGCTTATGGTGGAGCCCCCACCCACCACCACCACCACCACCACCACCACCATCACCCCGGGGGAGACCTTGGTGCCCCCCAAGAGTGAAGAAGCCATGGAAGGGAGGACGGGGCTTCTGGAACGACGCCGCGAGCGCCGCGAGCGCCGGTTGGAGCGGCAGGAGTCCAGCGAGCCGGAGGCACCGCGACACGAGGCCAAGGGTGGAGGGTGAGCGTGGGGACAGGGATGGGGACACCATCACCAGGTGGCCCAGGATCGATGTCACCTCCTCCTCCTTCCGTACCTCCACCAACAGCAAAGCCACCCTGGCCGACATCGTGGAGCAGCTGCAGGAGAAAGAGGCCGGGGGACCCTCGCCGGCCCCGGTGAGTCCTTGGTGGCCCCTTGGTGGCCCCTTGGTGGCCCCTTGGTGGCCCCTTTGGGAGGGGTTTGGCTTCCCCTTGGTGACACCTTGGCATCCCCTCAACATCTCCTCAGTGGCCCCTTGGTGGCCCTTTGGGAGGGGGTTGGCTTCCCCTTGGCATCCCCTTGGTGACACCTTGGCATCCCCTCACCGTCTCCTCAGTGGCCCCTTGGTGGCCCCGTGGTGTCCCCTTGGTGGCCCCTTGATGTCCCCTCAACATCCCCTTGATGTCCCCTCAATACCCCCTTTGTATCCCCTTGATGTCCCCTCGATGTCCCCTCGATGTCCCCTTGGTGTCCCCTCAATGTCCCCTTGATGTCCCCTCAACATCCCCTTGATGCCCCCTCAATGTCCCCTTGATGTCCCCTCAACATCCCCTTGATGTCCCCTTGATGTCCCCTTGATGTCCCCTTGGTGTCCCCTCAATGTCCCCTTGATGTCCTCTTGTTGTCCCCTTGATGTCCCCTTGATGCCCCCTCACTGTCCCCTCGATGCCCCCTCAACATCCCCTTGATGTCCCCTTGATTTCCCCTTCCTATCCCCTTGATGTCCCCTCAATGTCCCCTCAATGTCACCTCGATGTCCCCTTGATGTCCCCTCAATACCCCCTTTGTATCCCTTTGATGTCCCCTCGATGTCCCCTTGATGCCCCCTCAATGCCCCCTCAATGTCCCCTCGATGTCCCCTTGATGTCCCCTCAACATCCCCTTGATGTCCCCTCAATGTCCCCTCGATGCCCCCTCAATGTCCCCTTGATGCCCCCTTGATGTCCCCTCAACATCCCCTTGATGTCCCCTCAATGTCCCCTCGATGCCTCCTCAATGTCCCCTTGATGCCCCCTTGATGCCCCCTCAATGTCCCCTCAATGCCCCCTCAATGTCCCCTCGATGTCCCCTCGATGTCCCCTCGATGTCCCCTTGATGTCCCCTTGATGCCCCCTCAATGTCCCCTTGATGTCCCCTTGATGTCCCCTCAATGTCCCCTCAATGTCCCCTCGATGCCCCCTCAATGTCCCCTCGATGCCCCCTCAATGTCCCCTCGATGCCCCCTCAACATCCCCTTGATGTCCCCTTGATGTCCCCTCAATACCCCCTTTGTATCCCCTTGATGCCCCCTCAATGTCCCCTTGATGTCCCCTCAATGTCCCCTCAATGCCCCCTCAATGTCCCCTCAATGTCCCCTTGATGCCCCCTCAATGCCCCCTCAATGTCCCCTCGATGTCCCCTTGATGCCACCTCAACATCTCCTTGATGCCCCCTCTCTACCCCCTCACCCCCCTTATCACCCCCCACCCTGCCTCTCCCCCCCACCCACCCACCCCCCCCACCCCCCCCCACCCACCCCACCCACCCACCCACCCCCCCCTCCTCCATTGCAGCCCCCAGACCGGGACCCCCCCGGCCGCCTCCCCGCGGGTCCCGAGGTCCTTCCGGAACGGACGCCGCGCCCCGAGCGCCCTCGCGCCCGCGACCGCCCTCGCCCGCGCCGACGCCCGAGGCCCCGGGAACCCGGCCAAGGGCCCGGGGAACCCCGAAGGTCCCGTTCGGCCCCGGCTCAGGGTGGGGCACCCCCACCCCCCCCCCCACCCCCCTTGGCCGTGCACCACGAGGGCTTCCTCTTCCGCAAGCGCGAGCTCGATGGACCCAAGAAGGCCTCCAACAGGTGGGGTTGGGTGGGGTTGGGTGGGGTTGGGTGGGGTTGGGTTGGGTTGGGTTGGGTTGGGTGGGGTTGGGTGGGGTTGGGTGGGGTTGGGTGGGATTGGGTGGGATTGGGTGGGGTTGGGTGGGATTGGGTGGGGTTGGGTGGGATTGGGTGGGGTTGGGTGGGGTTGGGTGGGGTTGGGTGGGATTGGGTGGGGTTGGGTGGGGTTGGGTGGGATTGGGTGGGATTGGGTGGGGTTGGGTGGGGTTGGGTGGGATTGGGTGGGGTTGGGTGGGGTTGGGTTGGGTGGGGTGGGATTGGGTGGGGTTGGGTGGGGTTGGGTGGGATTGGGTGGGGTTGGGTTGGGTGGGGTTGGGTGGGGTTGGGTGGGGTTGGGTGGGGTTGGGTGGGGTTGAGTGGGATTGGGTGGGGTTGGGTGGGGTTGGGTGGGATTGGGTGGGGTTGGGTGGGGTTGGGTGGGGTTGGGTGGGATTGGGTGGGATTGGGTGGGGTTGGGTGGGGTTGGGTGGGGTTGGGTGGGGTTGGGTGGGGTTGGGTTGGGTTGGGTGGGGTTGGGTGGGGTTGAGTGGGATTGGGTGGGGTTGGGTGGGGTTGGGTGGGGTTGGGTGGGATTGGGTGGGGTTGGGTGGGATTGGGTGGGGTTGGGTGGGGTTGGGTGGGGTTGGGTGGGATTGGGTGGGGTTGGGTGGGATTGGGTGGGGTTGGGTGGGGTTGGGTGGGATTGGGTGGGATTGGGTGGGGTTGGGTGGGGTTGGGTGGGATTGGGTGGGGTTGGGTGGGGTTGGGTTGGGTGGGGTGGGATTGGGTGGGGTTGGGTGGGGTTGGGTGGGATTGGGTGGGGTTGGGTTGGGTGGGGTTGGGTGGGGTTGGGTGGGGTTGGGTGGGGTTGGGTGGGGTTGGGTGGGGTTGAGTGGGATTGGGTGGGGTTGGGTGGGGTTGGGTGGGATTGGGTGGGGTTGGGTGGGGTTGGGTGGGGTTGGGTGGGATTGGGTGGGATTGGGTGGGGTTGGGTGGGGTTGGGTGGGGTTGGGTGGGGTTGGGTGGGGTTGGGTTGGGTTGGGTGGGGTTGGGTGGGGTTGAGTGGGATTGGGTGGGGTTGGGTGGGGTTGGGTGGGATTGGGTGGGATTGGGTGGGGTTGGGTGGGGTTGGGTGGGATTGGGTGGGATTGGGTGGGGTTGGGTGGGATTGGGTGGGATTGGGTGGGGTTGGGTTGGGTGGGATTGGGTGGGGTTGGGTGGGGTTGGGTGGGATTGGGTGGGGTTGGGTGGGGTTGGGTGGGGTTGGGTGGGGTTGGGTGGGGTTGGGTTGAGTTGGGTGGGGTTGGGTGGGGTTGGGTGGGATTGGGTGGGATTGGGTGGGGTTGGGTGGGGTTGGGTGGGGTTGGGTTGGGTTGGGTGGGGTTGGGTGGGGTTGAGTGGGATTGGGTGGGGTTGGGTGGGGTTGGGTGGGATTGGGTGGGATTGGGTGGGGTTGGGTGGGATTGGGTGGGATTGGGTGGGGTTGGGTGGGATTGGGTGGGATTGGGTGGGGTTGGGTTGGGTGGGATTGGGTGGGGTTGGGTGGGGTTGGGTTGGGTTGGGTTGGGTGAGATTGGGTGGGATTGGGTGGGATTGGGTGGGGTTGGGTTGGGTGGGATTGGGTGGGGTTGGGTGGGGTTGGGTTGGGTTGGGTTGGGTGAGATTGGGTGGGATTGGGTGGGGTTGGGTGGGGTTGGGTGGGATTGGGTGGGATTGGGTGGGATTGGGTGGGGTGGGGTGGGGGGAGAAGGTCCTCCAGGGTTTGGGGGTCCATCCAGGGAGAGGGTTCAGTAGGGTTGGAGATCCTTCAGTGGAGGGGATTGACCAGGGGTGGAGATTCCATGGATGGAGAAGGTTCTCCAGGGCTTGGAGATCCTTCAGTAGAGGGGATTGACCTGGGTTGGAGATTCCATGGATGGAGAAGGTTCTCCAGGGTTGGTGATTCCATTGATGGAGAAGGTTCTCCAGGCCTTGGAGATTCCATGGATGGAGAACGTTCTCCAGGGTTGGTGATTCCATGGATGGAGAAGGTGCTCCAGGCCTTGGAGATTCCATGGATGGAGAAGGTTCTCCAGGCCTTGGAGATCCTTCAGTTGAGGGGATTGACCAGGGTTGGAGATCCTTCAAGGGAGAAGGTTCACAGGTGGTTGGAGATCCACCAGTTGAGAAGGTTCTCCAGGTCTTGGAGATCCTTCAGTAGAGGGGATTGACCAGCATTGGAGATCCTTCAATGGAGGAGGTTCACCAGGGCTTGGAGATCCTTCAAAGGGAGGGGATTGACCTGGGTTGGAGATCCTTCCATGGAGAAGGTTCATCAAAGCTTGGAGATCCTTCAGTGGAGGGGATTAACCTGGGTGGGGATCCTTCAAGGGAGAAGGTTCACAGGTGGTTGGAGATCCTTCAATGGAGGGGATTGACCTGGGTTGGAGATTCCATCAATGGAGAAGGTTCTCCAGGTCTTGGAGATCCTTCAGTAGAAGGGATTGACCAACATTGGAGATCCTTCAATGGAGAAGGTTCACCAGGGCTTGGAGATTCTTCAGTGGAGGGGATTGACCAGGGTTGGAGATTCCATGGATGGAGAAGGTTCTCCAGGGCTTGGAGATCCTTCAGTGGAGGGGATTGACCTGGGTTGGAGATTCCATGGATGGAGAAGGTTCTCCAGGGCTTGGAGATTCCATTGATGGAGAAGGTTCTCCAGGGTTGGAGATTCCATGGATGGAGAAGGTTCTCCAGGGCTTGGAGATTCCATTGATGGAGAAGGTTCTCCAGGGCTTGGTGATTCCATGGATGGAGAAGGTTCTCCAGGGTTGGAGATTCCATGGATGGAGAAGGTTCTCCAGGGTTGGTGATTCCATTGATGGAGAAGGTTCTCCAGGGCTTGGTGATTCCATGGATGGAGAAGGTTCTCCAGGGTTGGTGATTCCATGGATGGAGAAGGTTCTCCAGGGCTTGGAGATCCTTCAGTGGAGGGGATTGACCAGGGTTGGAGATTCCATGGATGGAGAAGGTTCTCCAGGGTTGGAGATTCCATGGATGGAGAAGGTTCTCCAGGGTTGGAGATTCCATTGATGGAGAAGGTTCTCCAGGGTTGGAGATTCCATGGATGGAGAAGGTTCTCCAGGGTTGGTGATTCCATGGATGGAGAAGGTTCTCCAGGGCTTGGAGATTCCATTGATGGAGAAGGTTCTCCAGGGCTTGGAGATCCTTCAGTGGAGGGGATTGACCAGGGTTGGGATCCTTCAAGGGAGAAGGTTCACAGGTGGCTGGAGATCCACCAGTTGGGAAGGTTCACCAGGGCTTGGAGATCCTTCAAGGGAGGGGATTGACCTGGGTTGGAGATTCCATCAATGGAGAAGGTTCTCCAGGTCTTGGAGATCCTTCAGTAGAGGGGATTGACCAGCATTGGAGATCCTTCAATGGAGAAGGTTCACCAGGGCTTGGAGATCCTTCAGTGGAGGGGATTGACCAGGGTTGGAGATTCCATTGATGGAGAAGGTTCTCCAGGGTTGGAGATTCCATGGATGGAGAAGGTTCTCCAGGGTTGGTGATTCCATTGATGGAGAAGGTTCTCCAGGTCTTGGAGATCCTTCAGTGGAGGGGATTGACCAGGGTTGGAGATTCCATGGATGGAGAAGTTTCTCCAGGTCTTGGAGATCCTTCAGTAGAGGGGATTGACCAGCATTGGAGATCCTTCAATGGAGAAGGTTCACCAGGGCTTGGAGATCCTTCAGTGGAGGGGATTGACCTGGGTTGGAGATTCCATGGATGGAGAAGGTTCTCCAGGGCTTGGTGATTCCATGGATGGAGAAGGTTCTCCAGGGTCGGTGATTCCATGGATGGAGAAGGTTCTCCAGGGCTTGGAGATTCCATGGATGGAGAAGGTTCTCCAGGGTTGGAGATTCCATGGATGGAGAAGGTTCTCCAGGCCTTGGAGATTCCATTGATGGAGAAGGTTCTCCAGGGTTGGTGATTCCATGGATGGAGAAGGTTCTCCAGGTCTTGGAGATCCTTCAGTAGAGGGGATTGACCAGCATTGGAGATCCTTCAATGGAGAAGGTTCACCAGGGCTTGGAGATCCTTCAAGGGAGGGGATTGACCTGGGTTGGAGATTCCATGGATGGAGAAGGTTCTCCAGGGTTGGTGATTCCATGGATGGAGAAGGTTCTCCAGGTCTTGGAGATTCCATGGATGGAGAAGGTTCTCCAGGCCTTGGAGATTCCATGGATGGAGAAGGTTCTCCAGGCCTTGGACATCCACCAGTTGAGAAGGTTCTCCAACGCTTGGAACCCCAGGGTTGACCAAAGCCTGGAGATCCATCGCTGGAGAAGGTCCACCCCATCTCATGTCCTCACCCCTCGAGCAGGTCCTGGGTCAACCTCTACTGCGTCCTGAGCAAGGGGGACCTGGGCTTCTACAAGGACGCCAAGGGCCAAGCGGCCGGGGCCACCCACGCTGGAGAACCCCTCCTCAACCTCCACAACTCCACCAGCGAGGTGGCCAGCGACTACAAGAAGAAGAAGAACGTCTTCAAGCTCAAGTAGGTCCAAGGTCACCCTCGGGGACCTCGGGGTTGGGCTTGGGGGGTGGTGGCCCTGGAGAAGGTCTTTGTCTCGTAGGACCAGCGACGGGAGCGAGTTCCTCCTGCAAGCCAAGGACGAGGTACGGGGAGGGGGGACGGGGGGGGACCTCGGGGTGGGGTTGGGGTGGGTGAGGGGGGACCTGGAGATGGTTTTGAGGGACCTGGAGATGTTTTGAGGGACCTGGGGGGGGGGGGTTGAATGACCTGGTGGGGAATCTGAGGGACCTGGGGGTGGTTTTGAAGGACCTGGAGATGTTTTGAGGGACCTGGAGATGGTTTGAGGGACCTGGGGGTGGTTCAGGGGGACCTTGGGGTGGTTTGAAGGACCTGGGGTGGTTTTGAGGGACCTGGGGGTGGTTTTGAGGGACCTGGGGGTGGTTTGAAGGACCTGGAGATGGTTTTGAGGGACCTGGGGGTGGTTTTGAAGGACCTGGAGATGGTTTTGAGGGACCTGGAGATGTTTTGAGGGACCTGGGGGGGGGGGGGGGGGGGGTTGAATGACCTGGTGGGGAATCTGAGGGACCTGGGGGTGGTTTTGAAGGACCTGGAGATGTTTTGAGGGATCTGGGGGTGGTTTTGGGGGGACCTGGGGTGGTTTTGAGGGATATGGTGGTGGTTTGAAGGACCTGGGGTGGTTTTGAGGGATCTGGGGGTGGTTTTGGGGGGACCTGGGGTGGTTTTGAGGGATATGGTGGTGGTTTGAAGGACCTGGGGTGGTTTTGAGAGAACTGGGGGTGGTTTGGGGGGACCTGGGGGTGGTTTTGAGGGACCTGGGGAGGGGGTTGGGGTACGTGGAGATGTTTTGAGGGACCTGGGGGTGGTTTTGAAGGACCTGGTGGGGGTTTTGAGGGACCTGGGAGTGGTTTTGAAGGACCTGGGGTGGTTTTGAGGGATCTGGGGGTGGTTTGGGGGACCTGGAGATGTTTTGATGGACCTGGAGGTGGTTTTGAGGGACCTTGGGGTGGTTTGAAGGACCTGGGGTGGTTTTGAGGGACCTGGGGGGGGTTTTGAGGGACCTGGGGGTGGTTTGAAGGACCTGGAGATGGTTTTGAGGGACCTGGAGATGTTTTGAGGGACCTCGGGGGGGGGGGGGGGGGGGGGGGGTTGAATGACCTGGTGGGGAATCTGAGGGACCTGGGGGTGGTTTTGAAGGACCTGGAGATGTTTTGAGGGATCTGGGGGTGGTTTTGGGGGGACCTGGGGTGGTTTTGAGGGATATGGTGGTGGTTTGAAGGACCTGGGGTGGTTTTGAGGGATCTGGGGGTGGTTTGGGGGGACCTGGAGATGTTTAGAGGGACCTGGGGTAGGTTTTGAAGGACCTGGAGATGTTTTGAGGGATCTGGGGGTGGTTTTGGGGGGACCTGGGGTGGTTTTGAGGGATCTGGTGGTGGTTTGATGGACCTGGGGTGGTTTTGGGGATCTGGGGGTGGTTTGAAGGACCTGGAGATGGTTTTGAGGGACCTGGGCGTGTTTTTGAAGGATCTGGAGATGTTTTGAGGGACCTGGAGATGTTTTGAGGGACCTGGGGGTGGTTTTGGGGATCTGGGGGTGGTTTTGGGGATCTGGGGGTGGTTTGAAGGACCTGGGGTGGTTTTGAGGGACCTGAGGTTGGTTTGGGGGGACCTGGAGATGTTTTGAGGGACCTGGGGGTGGTTTTGGGGATCTGGGGGTGGTTTTGAGGGATCTGGGGGTGGTTTGAAGGACCTGGGGTGGTTTTGAGGGACCTGGGGGTGGTTTGGGGGGACCTGGAGATGTTTTGAGGGACCTGGGGGTGGTTTTGGGGATCTGGGGGTGGTTTTGAGGGACCTGGGGGTGGTTTGAAGGACCTGGAGATGGTTTTGAGGGACCTGGGCGTGTTTTTGAAGGACCTGAGGTTGGTTTTGAGGGACCTGGAGATGTTTTGAGGGACCTGGGGGTGGTTTTGATGGACCTGGAGATGTTTTGAGGGACCTGGGGGTGGTTTTGAGGGACCTGGGGGTGGTTTTGAAGGACCTGGAGATGTTTTGAGGGACCTGGGGGTGGTTTTGAGGGACCTGGGGGGGGGGTTGGGGTACGTGGAGATGTTTTGAGGGATCTGGGGGTGGTTTTGAAGGACCTGGTGGGGGTTTTGAGGGACCTGGGAGTGGTTTTGAAGGACCTGGGGTGGTTTTGAGGGATCTGGGGGTGGTTTGGGGGACCTGGAGATGTTTTGATGGACCTGGAGGTGGTTTTGAGGGACCTGGAGATGGTTTTGAGGGATCTGGAGATGGTTTTGAGGGACCTGGAGATGTTTTGAGGGACCTGGGGGTGGTTTTGAGGGACCTGGGGGTGGTTTTGAAGGACCTGAGGGTGGTTTTGAGGGACCTGGGGGTGGTTTTGAGGGACCTGGGGGGGGGGTTGGCGTACGTGGAGATGTTTTGAGGGATCTGGGGGTGGTTTTGGGGGGACCTGGGGTGGTTTTGAGGGATCTGGTGGTGGTTTGATGGACCTGGGGTGGTTTTGGGGATCTGGGGGTGGTTTGAAGGACCTGGAGATGGTTTTGAGGGACCTGGGCGTGTTTTTGAAGGACCTGGAGATGTTTTGAGGGACCTGGAGATGTTTTGAGGGACCTGGGGGTGGTTTGGGGGACCTGGAGATGTTTTGAAGGACCTGGGGGTGGTTTTGGGGATCTGGGGGTGGTTTTGAGGGATCTGGGGGTGGTTTGAAGGACCTGGGGTGGTTTTGAGGGATCTGGGGGTGGTTTGGGGGGACCTGGAGATGTTTTGAGGGACCTGGGGGTGGTTTTGGGGATCTGGGTTGGTTTTGAGGGATCTGGTGGGGGTTTGAAGGACCTGGTGGGGGTTTTGAGGGACCTGGGGGTGGTTTTGAGGATCTGGGGGTGGTTTTGAAGGACCTGGAGATGTTTTGAGGGACCTGGGGGTGGTTTTGAAGGAACTGGTGTTGGTTTTGAGGGACCTGGGGGTGATTTGGGGGACCTGGAGATGTTTTGAGGGACCTGGGGTTGGTTTTGGGGATCTGGGGTGGTTTTGAGGGATCTCGGGGTGGTTTGGGGGGACCTGGAGATGTTTTGAGGGACCTGGGGGTGGTTTTGGGGATCTGGGGTGGTTTTGAGGGATCTGGGTGTGGTTTTGAAGGACCTGGAGATGTTTTGAGGGACCTGGGGGTGGTTCGGGGGGACCTTGGGGTGGTTTGAAGGACCTGGGGTGGTTTTGAGGGATCTGGGGGTGGTTTCGGGGATCTGGGGGTGGTTTTGAAGGACCTGGAGATGTTATGAGGGACCTGGGGGTGGTTTTGAGGGACCTGGAGATGTTTTGAGGGACCTGGAGATGGTTTTGAGGGACCTGGGGGTGGTTTTGAAGGAACTGGTGTTGGTTTTGAGGGACCTGGGGGTGGTTTGGGGGACCTGGAGATGTTTTGAGGGACCTGGAGTTGGTTTTGAGGGACCTGGAGATGGTTTTGAGGGACCTGGGGGTGGTTTTGATGGATCTGGAGATGGTTTTGAGGGACCTGGAGATGGTTTTGAGGGACCTGGAGATGGTTTTGATGGACCTGGAGATGGTTTTGAGGGACCTGGAGATGTTTTGAGGGACCTGGGGTTGGTTTTGAGGGACCTGGAGATGGTTTTGAGGGACCTGGAGATGGTTTTGAGGGACCTGGAGATGGTTTTAAGGGATCTGGAGATGGTTTTGAGGGACCTGGAGATGGTTTTGAGGGACCTGGGAGTGGTTTTGATGGATTTGGAGATGGTTTTGAGGGACCTGGAGATGGTTTTGAGGGACCTGGAGATGGTTTTAAGGGATCTGGAGATGGTTTTGATGGACCTGGAGATGGTTTTGAGGGACCTGGAGATGGTTTTGAGGGACCTGGGAGTGGTTTTGATGGATCAGGAGATGGTTTTGACGGACCTGGAGATGGTTTTGAGGGATCTGGAGATGGTTTTGAGGGACCTGGAGATGGTTTTGAGGGACCTGGGGTTGGTTTTGAGGGACCTGGAGATGTTTTGAGGGACCTGGAGATGGTTTTGAGGGACCTGGGGTTGGTTTTGATGGACCTGGAGATGGTTTTGAGGGACCTGGAGATGGTTTTGATGGACCTGGAGATGGTTTTGAGGGATCTGGAGATGTTTTGATGGATCAGGAGATGGTTTTGAGGGACCTGGAGATGTTTTGAGGGACCTGGAGATGGTTTTGATGGACCTGGAGATGGTTTTGAGGGACCTGGAGATGGTTTTGATGGACCTGGAGATGGTTTTGAGGGACCTGGAGGTGGTTTTGATGGACATGGAGATGGTTTTGAGGGACCTGGAGATGGTTTTGATGGACCTGGAGATGGTTTTGACAGACCTGGAGATGGTTTTGAGGGACCTGGAGATGGTTTTGAGGGACCTGGGGTTGGTTTTGATGGACCTGGAGATGGTTTTGAGGGACCTGGAGATGGTTTTGAGGGACCTGGGGGTGGTTTTGATGGACCTGGAGATGGTTTTGATGGACCTGGAGATGCTTTTGAGGGACCTGGAGATGCTTTTGATGGATCAGGAGATGGTTTTGATGGACCTGGAGATGGTTTTGGGAGACCTGGAGATGGTTTTGAGGGACCTGGGGGTGGTTTTGATGGATCTGGAGATGGTTTTGATGGACCTGGAGATGGTTTTGATGGATCAGGAGATGGTTTTGATGGACCTGGAGATGCTTTTGATGGATCAGGAGATGGTTTTGAGGGACCTGGAGGTGGTTTTAAGGGATCTGGAGATGGTTTTGAGGGACCTGGAGATGCTTTTGATGGATCAGGAGATGGTTTTGAGGGACCTGGAGGTGGTTTTAAGGGATCTGGAGATGGTTTTGAGGTTCCTGGAGATGGTTTTGATGGACCTGGAGATGGTTTTGAGGGATCTGGAGATGGTTTTGAGGGACCTGGAGATGCTTTTGATGGATCAGGAGATGGTTTTGAGGGACCTGGAGATGGTTTTGAGGGACCTGGAGATGGTTTTGAGGGACCTGGGGTTGGTTTTGAGGGACCTGGAGATGGTTTTGAGGGACCTGGGGTTGGTTTTGAGGGACCTGGAGATGGTTTTGATGGACCTGGGGTTGGTTTTGATGGACCTGGAGATGGTTTTGAGGGACCTGGAGATGGTTTTGATGGACCTGGAGATGCTTTTGATGGACCTGGAGATGTTTCTGAGGACCAAGCTGATGATTTTGGGTTCCTGAAGACCTTCCCGAGGGCCCCGGAGGGATTTGTGGGGTCCCCGATGGATTTGGGGGGCGCCCTGACGCCGCTCTGGCCCCGCAGGAGGACATGCGGGGGTGGCTGCGGGCGCTGGCGGCGGCGGCGCAGGAACACGCGGAGCTGGCGCGCTGGGGCCAGGGGCTCCTCACCACCTCCTCCACCGACGAGGGGCTCCCCCGGCGTGAGGGCGAGCGGCGCCCCAGCGCCTCGGCCCGCCGCAAGTGACCCCCCCCCCAGACACTTTTGGGGTCCCCACCCCAACTTTGGGGTCCCACTCCCAGATTTGGGGTCCCCCACCCCTAGATTTGAGGTTTCCACCCAGTTTTGGGGTCCCCCACCCCAGGTTTTGAGGTGTCCTCCCATCTAATTTGGGGTCCTATCCCCAATTTTGGGGTCCCATCCCCAATTTTGGGGTCCCACCCCCAGTTTTGGGGTCCCCCACCCCCAGTTTTGGGGTCCTCCGTTCCAGTTTTGGGGCCCCTCCACCCAGTTTTGGGGTCCCACCACCAGTTTTGGGGTCCCCCACCCCCAGATTTGGGGCCCCTCCACCCAGTTTTCGGGTCCCACCCCCAGTTTTAGGGTCCCCCACCCCAGGTTTTGAGGTGTCCTCCCATCTAATTTGGGGTCCCATCCCCAATTTTGGGGTCCCCACCCCCAGTTTTGGGGTCCCCCACCCCTAGATTTGAGGTTTCCACCCAGTTTTGGGGTACCCCACCCCAGGTTTTGAGGTGTCCTCCCATCTAATTTTGGGGTCCTATCCCCAATTTTGGGCCCCCACCCCAGTTTTGGGGTCCTCCGTTCCAGTTTTGGGGCCCCTCCACCCAGTTTTGGGGTCCCACCCCCAGTTTTGGGGTCCCCCACCCCCAGATTTGGGGCCCCTCCACCCAGTTTTCGGGTCCCACCCCCAGTTTAGGGTCCCCCACCCCAGGTTTTGAGGTGTCCTCCCATCTAATTTGGGGTCCTATCCCCAATTTTGGGGTCCCATCCCCAATTTTGGGGTCCCACCCCCAGATTTGGGGTCCCCCACCCCTAGATTTGAGGTTTCCACCCAGTTTTGGGGTCCCCCACCCCAGGTTTTGAGGTGTCCTCCCATCTAATTTGGGGTCCTATCCCCAATTTTGGGGTCCCATCCCCAATTTTGGGGTCCCACCCCCAGTTTTGGGGTCCTCCACCCCCAGTTTTGGGGTCCCCCGTTCCAGTTTTGGGGCCCCTCCACCCAGTTTTCGGGTCCCACCCCCAGTTTTAGGGTCCCCCACACCAGGTTTTGAGGTGTCCTCCCATCTAATTTGGGGTCCCATCCCCAATTTTGGGGTCCCACCCCCAGATTTGGGGTCCCCCACCCCCAGGTTTGAGGTTCCCACTCAGTTTTGGGGTCTCCCCCATAGTTTTCGGGTCCCTCTAGGAATTTAGGGGTTCCCCTCACCCCAATTTTGGGGTCCCCCCCACCCCAACTTTGGGGTCTCCACCCCACTTTTGGGGACACCCTCACAGTTTCGGGGTCCCTAATCCAGCTTTGGGGCCCCTCCACCCAGTTTTGGGGTCCCACCCCCAGTTTTGGGGTCCCCCACTCCCAGTTTTGGGGTCCCTAATCAAGCTTTGGGGCCCCTCCACCCAGTTTTGGGGTCCCACCCCCGGATTTGGGGTGTCCCCCCCAGATTTGGGGTCCCCCACCCCCAGTTTTGGGGTCCCTAATCCAGCTTTGGGGCCCCTCCACCTAATTTTGGGGTCCCACCCCCAGATTTGGGGTCCCCCACCCCCAGATTTGAGGTTTCCACCCAGTTTTGGGGTCCCCACCTCCAGTTTTGAGGTGTCCTCCCACCTAATTTTGGGGTCCCACCCCCAGTTTTGGGGTCTCCCACCCCCAGTTTTGGGGGTCCCTAATCCAGCTTTGGGACCCCTCCACCCAGTTTTGGGGTCCCACCCCCAGATTTGGGGTCCCCCACCCCCAGATTTGAGGTTTCCACCCAGTTTTGGGGTCCCACCCCCAGTTTTGAAGTGTCCACCCATCTAGTTTTGGGGTCCCCAACAATTTTGGGGTCCCCCACCCCCAGATTTGGGGTCCCCCACCCCCAATTTTGAGATTCCCACCCAGTTTCGGGGTCCCCCCCTATAGTTTTTGGGTCCCTCTAGGAATTTAGGGGTTCCCTCACCCCGATTTTGGGGACCCCTCCCTCTTTTGGGGTCCCCCCCACCCCAATTTTGGGGTTTCCACCCCACTTTGGGGCCCCTACACCCAGTTTTGGGGTCCCCCACCCCACTTTTTGGGTCCCCCACCTGATTTCGGGGTGTCCCCCCCAAATTTGAGGTTCCCACCCACTTTTGGGGTGTCTCCCCCGACTTTTGGGGTCCCCCACCCCCAGTTTTGAGGTGCCCACCCCCCACTTTTGAGGTGCCCCCCCCCCCCTTTTGAGGCGTCCCCCCCACTTTTGGGGTCCCCCACCCCTACTTTTGGGGGGGTCCCCCCCAATTTTAGGGTCCCCCACTTTTGGGGTGGCCACCCAGTTTCGGGGTCCCCACCCCCGATTTGAGGGGGTCCCCCCCTCGCCCCCCCACTTCGAGCCCCAGGGTTGGGGGGGGGGGAATGGGGGGGGAAGGAGTCCCCCCAAAATCTGGGACCCCCCCCAAATCCTGGGGACCCCCCAAAACTTGGGGACCCCCCCCCCAAATTCTTCCCCCCCCCCCTCTCCTTGGGGTCCCCCCCCCCGGCCCCCCCTTTTCCTGTGCACAAGCCATAGAGTTGGGGGTCCCCCAATACCCTGGGGGGGGGGGATCCCCAAAATCCTGGAGGGATCCCCAAAATCCTGGGGGGGGGGGGGGAGGGTCCCATCACTTCCGGGGGGGGGGTCCCCAGCACCCAGGGGGGGGTCCCATCACTTCCGGGGGTCCTCAACACCCTGGGGGGGTCCCCAATACCCAGGGGAGGGTCTGAAATACCCGAGGGGGGGGGGGGTCCCCAAATTCCGGGGGGGGTGGTCCCCAAATTCGGGGAAGGGGGTGGTCCCCAATAATCTTGGGGGGGTCCCCAATACCTGGGGGGGGTCCCCTATACCTGGGGGGGTCCCCAATACCCATGGGGGTCCCGATCACCCGGGGGGGGGGGGGGTCCCCAATACTCAGGGTGGCCCTGCTCACCCGTGGTGGGGGGTCCCCAATACCTGGGGGGGGTCCCCAATATCCACGGTGTCCCCAATACCCATGGGGGTCCCGATCACCCGTGGGGGGGGGGATCCCCAATACCTGGGGGGGGTCCCCAACACCCAGAAGGGGTCCCGATTCCCCTTGGGGGGGTGGTGTCCCCAATACCTGGGGGGGTCCCCAATGCCCATGGGGGTCCCAATCACCCGTGGGGGGGGGTCCCCAATACTCAGGGGGGGCCCGCTCACCCGGGGGGGGGGTCCCCAATACCTGGGGGGTCCCCAATACCCAGAGGGGGTCCCCAATATCCAGGGTGTCCCCAATACCCATGGGGGGTCCCGATCACCCGTGGGGGGGGGGGTCCCCAATACCTGGGGGGGGGGGGTCCCCAATACCAAGGGGGGGGGGGGGAGGGGTCCTTATCACATGGGAGGGGTCCTGAAGCACCTGGGGGGTCCCCATCACCTTGGGGGGGGGTCCCCAACACCCCAGGACACCCCAAATTTGACACTGGGGGGGGGGGGGGGGGGGGCTGTGACAGAGCCATGGGACCCCCCCGGGGGGGGGGGGAGGGGGGAATTTGTAAAGATTTTACCAAAAGCCAGGGAAATAACCCCAAAAAAATGCCCCTCCCCCTCCCCAAGGACTTCCCCCCCCACCCCCCCGAAATCTTGGGGTGCCCCCCCCCCTCCCCCCCCCACCGCGCTGTGACTGTACAAATGTAATAAACCCCGCAGCACCCCCCCCCCCCACCCCCCCCCCCCCCCCGCACCCCAAAATAAAGGAGCAGGATGGGCACTGCCCCCCCCCCCCCACCCCCTGTGTGTGCCGGGGGGGGCACTGGGGGGGGCATTGGGGAGCTGTGTGTGCCGGGGGGGCACTGGGGGGCACTGGGGGGGGCATTGGGGAGCTGTGTGTGCCGGGGGGGGGCACTGGGGGGCACTGGGGGAGGCATTGGGGAGGGCATTGGGGAGCTGTGTGTGCCGGGGGGGGGCACTGGGGGCACTGGGGGGGCATTGGGGAGCTGTGTGTGCCGGGGGGGGCACTGGGGGGCACTGGGGGGGGGCATTGGGGAGCTGTGTGTGCCGGGGGGGGCACTGGGGGGCACTGGGGGGGGGCATTGGGGGGGGCATTGGGGAGCTGTGTGTGCCGGGGGGGGCACTGGGGGGCACTGGGGGGGGCATTGGGGAGCTGTGTGTGCCGGGGGGGGCACTGGGGGGCACTGGGGGGCACTGGGGGGGGCATTGGGGAGCTGTGAGTGCCGGGGGGGGCACTGGGGGGGGCACTGGGGGGGGCATTGGGGAGCTGTGTGTGCCGGGGAGGGCACTGGGGGGGCACTGGGGGGGGGGCATTGGGGAGCTGTGTGTGCCGGGGGGGGCCACTGGGGGGCACTGGGGGGGGCATTGGGGAGCTGTGTGTGCCGGGGGGGGCCACTGGGGGGGTCATTAGGGGGGCACTGGGGGAGTCAATGTGGGGTCATTGGAGGGCACTGGGGAGTCATTGGGGGGGCACTGGAGGGGTCATTTGTGGGGGGGCACTGGGGTCACTGGGGGGGTCATTGGGCGGCACTGGAGGGGTCATTTGTGGGGGGCACTGGGGGGTCATTGGGGGGGTCATTGGGGGCACTGGGGAGTCAACAGGGGGGTCATTGGGGGGGCACTGGAGGGGTCATTTGTGGGGGGCACTGGCGGGCACTGGGGGGGTCATTGGGGGGCACTAGGGGAGTCAATGGGGGTGTCATTGGGGGGCACTGGAGGGGTCATTTGTGGGGGGGCCCTGGGGGGGTCATTGGGGGGGTCATTGGGGCACTGGGGGAGTCAATGGGGGGGTCATTGGGGGGTCATTGGAGGGGTCATTTGTGGGGGGCCCTGGGGGGGTCATTGGGGGGGTCATTGGGGGCACTGGGGGAGTCAATGGGGGTGTCATTGGGGGGCACTGGAGGGGTCATTTGTGGGGGGCCTTGGGGGGGTCATTGGGGGGGTCATTGGGGGGCACTGGGGGAGTCAATGGGGGTGTCATTGGGGGGCACTGGAGGGGTCATTTGTGGGGGGCACTGGGGGAGTCAATGGGGGGGGTCATTGGGGGGCACTGGGGAGTCATTGGGGGGGCACTGGAGGGGTCATTTGTGGGGGGGCACTGGGGGAGTCAATGGGGGGGTCATTGGGGGGCACTGGAGGGGTCATTTGTGGGGGGGGCACTGGGGTCACTGGGGGGGTCATTGGGCGGCACTGAGGGGTCATTTGTGGGGGGCACTGGGGGGTCATTGGGGGGGTCATTGGGGGCACTGGGGGAGTCAATGGGGGTGTCATTGGGGGGCACTGGGGAGTCATTGGGGGGGCACTGGAGGGGTCATTTGTGGGGGGGCACTGGGGTCACTGGGGGGGTCATTGGGCGGCACTGGAGGGGTCATTTTTGGGGGGCCCTGGGGGGGTCATTGGGGGGGTCTGGGGCATTAGAGGTTGGGGGGGGTCTATGGGGGGCCAAGGGGGTCCCTGGGGCTGGGGGAGCCCCCTGGGGGGAGCTAATGGGGGGGGGTGATATGGGACACAGACTGGAGGCGTTCCACGCGAGCCAATGGGAAGCGGCGTTGGCCATAAATCCCTGCCCCCGGCTGTGATTGACAGCCGAGGAGCCAATGGGAGCGCGGTCCCTGAGCCGGCTGAACAGACTCCACTAAGGGCCAATGGGAAGCGGCGCCCGCCCTAAACCCCGCCTCTTCAGCGTGATTGACAGATAGGGGCTGAAAGGGTTCTGAACGAGCCAATGGGGAACGGCGCCAGCCCTAAACTCCGCCTTCTAGAGTGATTGACAGCCTCTCCGTCCAATAGAAGCGCAGTGCGAGCGCTGGCTGAGCGCGTTCTGAGCGGACTCAGCTCCGCCCAATGGGAAGCGGTGCCCGCCCTAAACCCCGCCCTTCATCGTGATTGACAGACGCGGGCTCAGCCGGCTCTGAGCGGGCTCCGCGCGGGCCAATGGGAAGCGGCGCCCGCCCTAAACCCCGCCCTCTCGGCGTGATTGACAGCCGCCTCGCGGACTCCACCAGCGGGGGCTGAGTGGGCCAATGGGAAGCGGCGCCCGCCTTAAACCCCGCCCTTGCAGCGTGATTGACAGCCTCTCCACCAATAGGATGAGCGGGTTCCCCCCGCCCCAAGTGATGCCGCAAATCATTGAGTTTGCAGAGACTTTATGGGGGGGGTCGGGGGGGTCCCAGGTGGGGGATCCCGGGGGGGTCTCAGTTTTGGGGGGTGTCCCCCAGATTGGGGGTACAGGGGGGAGTCCTGGTATTGGAGGGTCCCGGATTTGGGGGGTCTGGTTTTGGGGGGGTCCCAGTTTTGCGGGGGGGGTCCCAGGGGGTTCCCAGTTTTGGGGGGGGGGTCCCCCCAGATTGGGGGTACAGGTGGGGGGTCCTGGTATTGGAGGGTCCCGGATTTGGGGGGTCCCAGTTTTGGGGGGGGTGTCCCAGATTGGAGGTAAAAGGGGATGGGGTCCTGGTTTTGGGGGTCCCAGATAGGGGGGTCCCAGGGGGTTCCCAGTTTTGGGGGGGGGGGGGCCCAGATTGGGGGTACGGGGGGGGGGTCCTGGTATTGGAGGGTCCCGGATTTGGGGGGTCCTGGCTTTGGGGGGTCCCGGAGGGGTCCCAGATTGGGGGTACGGGGGGGGTCCCAGGGGTTCCTGCTTTTGGGGGGGCTCGGGATGGTCCCAGATTGGGGGTACAGGGAGGTCCCAGCAGTTCCTGGTTTTGGGGGGTCCCAGATTGTGGGTAAAGGGGGGGTCCCGGGGGTTCCTGCTTTTGGGGGGTCCCTGGGGAACCCAGATTGGGGTTAAAGGGAGGGTCCAAGGGGTTCCTGCTTTTGGGGGGTCCCAGATTGGGGGTACAGAGGGGTCCTGGGAGTTCCTGCTTTTGGGGGGTCCCAGATTGGGGGTAAAGGGCGGGTCCCAGGGGTTCCTGCTTTTGGGGGGGTCCCAGATTGGGGGTCCGGGGGGGGTCCCAGGGGTTCCTGCTTTTGGGGGGTCCCGGGGATGTCCCAATTTGGAGGTAAAAGGAGGGTCCCGGGAGTTCCTGGTTTTGGGGAGTCCTGGAGGGGTCCCAGGGGTTTCTGGTTTTGGGGGATCCCTGGGGAACCCAGATTGGTCTTAAAGGGAGGGTCCCAGGGGTTCCTGCTTTTGGGGGGGTCCCAGATTGGGGGTACGGGGGGAGGTCCTGGGAGTTCCTGCTTTTGGGGAGTCTCGGGATGGTCCCAGATTGAGGGTCCAGG
>JAUMJJ010000614.1:0-153164 GCA_033556795.1 Tapera naevia | reverse complement strand
GGGGGTGGCCCGCACTGCGCATGCGCGGGGGCGGGGGGGGGGGCGGGCGGGAGGGAGCGGCGCTGGCCACACCCCCTCGCGGCGCGCGGCGGAAGTACCTGCGCCAGGTGAGGGCGCGCGCGCGCGGCCCCCGCCAAGGCGCGGAGGCTCCGCCCACCGCTGCGCGGGAGAGGGGGGGGGAGAAGGGGGCGTGGCTTGTGCCCAGCCCTGAGGGGAGGGGGCGCGCGGAGGGGAGGGGGCGTGGCCTGCGGCACCCCCCTGGAGGGGCGGGACCGGAAGGGGCGGGGCTGGTGTTGGGCAGGGCTGAGGGGGCGTGGCTAGGGCTGAGGGGGCGGGGCTTGGTGTGTGGCCTTTGGGGGGGACCCTCCTGCCCGACCCTCACCTTGCGAGGGCCCGAGGACCCCCGAGCCTCGAACTGGGGACGCGGTCCCGAGACCCCCAATGGGGTCCATATCCCCCCCCCAGATCCCTCATGGTGACCACATCCATCCCTCGCACCCCCAACACAGCCTTGGACCCCCCGGTGGGGGTCACACCCCCCTCTCAGCTCTCTCATGGGACCATCTCTCCTTGGACCCCCAACGGAGCCACGTGTCCCCCTTGGAGCCCCAGTGGGGTCACAGACCCCCTCAGCGCTGCCGTGGGTCCGTGTCCCCTCTTAGACCCCTTGTGGGGGCCAGATTCATCCCTCAGACCATAAATGGGACCAACATCCCACTCATGTCCCCCCTCAGGCCCCCTAAGGGCCCACAGCCCCCCTTTAGACCCCCTGTGGGTCTCTTGTCACACCCCCAGTGGGTCCATGTTCCCCATCAGACCCTCAGTGGGGCCCCTTGGACCCCCCAATGGGGCCACATCCCCCGTCAGAACCTCAGTGCAACCCAAGTTCCCCCTCAGACCCCTGATGGACCCATAACCCACTTCAAACCCAACTGTGTGCCCACGCTCCATGTCAGACCCCCAATGGGACCCATGTTCCCCCTCAGACCCCCAATGGGACCCATGTTCCCCCTCAGACCCCCTATGGGCCCACATCTCCCTTCAGACCCCCTGTGGGATCCATGTCCATCTTCAGACCCCTGACCTTTACATCAAAGACCACTTTCTGTCGTGGACTTGCCCCCCCCCAGGGGTGTGCAAGGTTATGGGGACGTGGGGGGGTCTGGGGACACAGGGGTGCCTTAGGGGGACACGTGGGCTGTAGGGATGTGGTGGGACATGGGGATGAGAGGGGGCTTATGGGGACATGGAGGTGGGTTCTGGGGATGTGGTGATGGGTTATGGGGACATGGGGGTTTTGGGGACGTGGAGGTGGGTTCTGGGGATGTGGTGATGGGTTATGGGGGCATGGGGGTTTTGGGGACGTGGAGGTGGGTTCTGGGGATGTGGTGATGGGTTATGGGGACATGGGGGTTTTGGGGACGTGGAGGTGGGTTCTGGGGATGTGGTGATGGGTTATGGGGGCATGGGGGTTTTGGGGACGTGGAGGTGGGTTCTGGGGATGTGGTGGTGGGTTCTGGGGATGTGGGAGTGGATTATAGGGATATAAGGGTTTTGGGGACATGGAGGTCATGGAGCAAACCTGTGACCAGGTGCCACACTCTCTCCCACAGGATGAAGGAGTGGTGGGTACAGGTGGGGCTGCTGAGTGTGCCCCTCCTCGCTGTCTACCTGCACATCCCACCCCCCAAGCTTTCCCCAGCTCTCCTCTCCTGGAGGTCTTCTGGAGGCTACTTCACCTACAAGAACCAGAACATCTTCTACAGAGGTGATGGGGCTGCCCTGAGTGTTGGTGACACCATGTCTGTCTCAGTGGGGAGCAGGGCTGGGGGCTCTGCTCCCCTTGGTGGCATCGGGGCATCCCCAAGGCCAGTCTGGGTGATGGCAAATCCCTCCCAAAACATAACAGCTTTAGCAGGAGCCGCTGTGTGGATCCAGGCACAGGGTGGCTGTTTGTTATCAAAATGTTTTAATTGGGTGAAGCCACACAGGTTGGTTCTTTTGAGGTTGGCTCTTTTGAGGTTGGTTCTTGGCAGCACCTTGGTGTTAGCAGGGAAGGATCTGAAGAGCTTCCGATGGGTCATAGCAAGGAAAAGAGTGGAAAACCCTTTTTGCTGCAGGAGTTGTTACCCATTGTGGCAACTCAGAGGCAGCAGTAATTAATTTGTGGTAATTAAAGCCCTGCTTTGCACCAAGCAGCCAGCACTGGTGGCCGTGGTGGCTTGTCTGGTTGGGTTTCCAAAGCTGTGTGAGCACCAGGAAGCCACAGGGCAAGTCAAACCCACACTTGGCTTTGGGGAAGCAAGGGGAGAGGTGACACCATGCTGATGGTTGGGCTCAGAGGGAAAAGCTGACCCTGAAGCACCTCCTTCCCTCCTCAGATTCGACTGGTGCTGTTGGCAGCTCCGACATCGTCATCCTCCTGCACGGCTTCCCGACCTCCAGCTACGACTGGTGCAAGGTGAGGGGAGAGAGAGCACCAAGGGGTTGGATGCTGTCAGCAAACTCCGTGGTTTCTCTCTCCCAGGATGAGCAGATGGATGCAGGTGGAGGGTTTGGAAGCTCCAGAGGAGTTGGGGTACCACCATGCTCCAGGATATCAGCTCTGTTCCTCTCTTGGTGCCTTGCATGGGAGCCAAGCTCATGTCATGTCACCTTTTGCCACACTCGAGCCCAAAGCAGGAGGAAACAGCAAGAGAAGGGTTCTCCCAGAGAAGGACAACAGAGCTGGGGAAGGGGATGGAGAGCAAATCCTACAAGGAGTGGCTGAGGGAGCTGGGGTTGTTTGGCCTGGAGAAGAGGAGGCTGAGGGGAGACCTCGTCACTGTCCACAACTCCCTGAAAGGAGGTTGTGGTGAGGTGGGTGTTGGTCTCTTCTCCCAACTGACAGGTGATGGGATGAGAGGAAGAGGCCTCAAGTTGCACCAGGGCAGGGTCAGATTGGACATATCATAGAATCACCTGGTTGGAAAAACACCTTTGAGATCATCAATTCAAACCCACACCTGTCCACTACTAAACCAGATCTCTGAGCACCTCATCTACCCATCTTTTAAACCCCTCCAGGGATGGGGACTCCACCACCTCCCTGGGCAGCCTCTGCCAGGGCCCCAGAACCCTTTCAGTGAAGAAATTTTTCCTGATGTCCGATCTGACCCTGCCCTGGTGCAACTTGAGGCCATTTCCTCTTGTGCTATCACCTGTCACTTGGGAGAACAGACCAACCCCCACCTCACCACTGTTGGTAGCTACACCACAACCTCCTTTCAGGGTGTTGTAGACAGGGTTGAGATCTCCCCTCAGCTTCCTCTTCTCCAGCCTAAACAGCCCCAGGTCCCTCAGCCACTCCTCATAACCCCGGTTCTCCAGCCCCTTCCCCAGCTCCATTCCTCTTCTCTGGATGTGCTCCAGCCCCTCAATGTCCTTCTTGGAGTGAGGGGCCCAAAACTGAACCCAGGATTCAAGATGCAGCCTCACCAGTGCTGAATTACTTCCCTGGACCTGCTGACCATGATGTTTCTGGCACAGGCCAAGATGCCATTGGCCTTCCTGTCCACTTGGGCCACTGCTGGCTCACGTTCCTTTTCACAGTATCACAGTATCACAGTATCACACAGTATCACAAGGTTGGAAAGGACCTCTGAGATCATCAAGTCCAACCTATAACCCAACACTAACACCAACACCAACCCATCATCTAACCCATGGCACTCAGTGCCTCATCCAGTCTCCTCTTAAACACCTCCAGGGTCGGTGACTCCACCCCCTCCCTGGGCAGCCCATTCCAATGGCCAATCACCCTTTCAGTGAAGAATTTTTTCCTCATATCAAGTCTAAACTTTCCCTGACCAAGCTTGAGTCCCTGCCCTCTGGTTCTGCCACTGGTCACCTGAGAGAAGAGACCAACCCCTGCCCCACTACAACCTCCTTTTAGGTAGTTATAGAGAGCAATGAGGTCTCCCCTGAGCCTCCTCCAGACTAAACAGCCCCAGCTCCCTCAGTCACTCCTCGTAGGGCTTGTGCTCCAGCCCCTTCCCCATCTTCGTTGCCCTCCTCTGGACACTCTCCAGTATCCTGACATCTTTCCCAAACTGAGGGGCCCAGAACTGGACACAATATTCAAGGTGAGGCCTGACCAGTGCCCAGTACAGGGGGACGATAACTCCTCTGGTCCTGCTGGCCACACTATTCCTGATACAGGCCAGGATGCCACTGGCCTTCTTGGCCACCTGGGCACACTGCTGGCTCATGGTGAGCTTCCTGGCCACCAGCACTCCCAGGTCCTTTTCTGCCTGACTCCTCTCCAGCCACTCTGTTCCCTTCTCTGCTCCCATCGGCAATTTTTTTAATCATGGAATCTCCAAATGGTTTGGGTTGGGAGGGTCCTCAAAGCCCATCCAGTTCCAATCACCCTGCCGTGGGCAGGGACACCTCCCACTAATGCTATTCTTCTCTTTCCAGATCTGGGAAGGGCTGACCCAGCGCTTTCACAGGGTGATTGCTCTGGATTTCGTAGGATTTGGTTTCAGCGACAAACCCGTAAGTAGCCCAAGTAGGGGATTTTGCAGTTGCTTTTGGCCCAGAGATTGTTGCTGCTGTGCCAGTATCCTCAGAAAATTGGTGTTTGCAGCCCAGTTTCTTCTCCCATTTACACCTGGAAAAGGAATAAGACTTAATAACAGTGGAAGGTATAGGGAAGGTCCATGGTGGAGCTCAGCTCTGGTAGTGTTTTGCCTTTACTTGGGTTTGTGGTGACTCCAAAGAATCATAGAGTCACAGAATGACCTCAGTTGGAAGGGACCCACAAGGATCATCGAGTCCAACTCCTGGCCCTGCACAGGACAACCCCAACATTCACCCTGTGTGACTGAGGGCCAAATGCCTCTGGAATATTGTCGGGCTTCGTACTGGGACTGCTTCCCTGGGGAGCTGTTGCAGGGCTCCAGCACCCTCTGCTCTGGGGGAAGAACCTTCTCCTGGTGGCCAAGCCAAGCCTGCCCTGGCCCATCTTCCTGCCCTTCCCTGGGCTCCTGGCCTTGCTCCCCAGAGAGAAGAGCTCAGCGCCTGCTCCTCCTCCTCCCCTGCTGAGGAAGCAGCTCTGAGGTCCCCCCTCAGGCTCCTCTTCTCCAGCTGAACACACCCAGTGCCTTCAGCCTCTCCTCAGAGGGTTTCTCCTCCAGAGCCTTCCCCAGCTTTGGGGCCTCCTCTGGACACTCTCCAGGGCTTTGATGTCCTTTTTATCCCATGGCACCCAAAACTGAACACAATATTCGAGGCGGGGCCTCCAAGATACAGATGACTCCAAAGCACACCTTGACCTTTTGGGCACATGGGCAGTGCTTCTGGAGCCTTGTTGCCCAGGACATCCCAACTGCTCGGTCAGGCATCACAAACTGTTGGTCTCCACCCCATATTCCTCCATTTGGGTGTTTATTCTGGAGTTGGTGGGCTCGTGGTGGGTCAAGGCTCTCAGTGCAGCTCCTCTCCTGCTTTCCTTCACAGAGGCCCCACCACTACTCCATCTTTGAGCAAGCCAGCATCGTCGAGGGGCTGGTGCGTCACCTCGGCCTCCGCCGCCAGAGGATTAATCTCCTGTCCCACGATTACGGGGATACGGTCGCACAGGAGCTGCTCCACAGGTCACTGCAACATTGATGCTCTGCCTGCTCTTTGTTATCCCCATCAAGATGATTTCCAGCAGATAAATGGGAGGATGTAGTGAGGAACCTCCTTTCTTCTGTATCTACAGCTGTAACAAAGGCTGGGAGGCCTCAGGGCTCCTCCATCGAAAGCAGATCTGAGGCTCCCACCCATCTGGAAAGATGTTTAGCTTCCCTCCTGAAGTCTTCTTATCAAACTGGGGACAACAGGAGAGCAGAGATGATCTGGCCCTGCTGCTTGGTCACTCCTTGAGACCTCAAGGTATTGTTGTGCTTCACTTTCTTCTCTTCTGTCCCCAGGTACGAGCACAATAAAACTGGCAGCATCTTGATCAACAGTCTCTGTTTATCCAACGGAGGTAAGGTTTGTAGTGGGATGGGAGGGATGGAGATCCATGAGGTGGGATGGGGATCCATTGGTTGGGGTGGCTTTCCTGTCTCTGTTACTTGAGGGAAAGCACCATCTGAACCCCAAGCAAATTGCAATTAAGGTGCTGTAATTAAGGGTGCTTCAGTCCTTGGGCTGTATTTCTGGCCCTTGCAAAGAAGGGAAGAGACTGGGAGATGGACAACAACCCCTCTAAGGTGTTACAGACTTGGGGAGGGGTGGCTGGAGAGCTGCCTCCTGGAGAAGGACCTGGGGGTGTTGGTTGACAGTGGCTGAACAGGAGCCAGCAGTGGCCCAGGTGGCCAAGAAGGCCAATGGCATCTTGGGCTGTGTCAGACACAGAGTGGGCAGCAGGAGCAGGGCAGGGATTGTGCCCCTGGGCTTGGCATTGGTGAGGCCACACCTCGAGTACTGGGGTCAGTTTGGGCCCCTCACTCCAAGAAGGACATTGAGGGTCTGGAGCACATCCAGAGAAGGGAATGGAGCTGGGGAAGGGGCTGGAGAACAAGTCTTGCAAAAAGCTGCTGAGGGCCCTGGGGTTATTTAGCCTGGAGAAGAGGAGGCTGAGGGGAGACCTCATCACTGTCTACAGCTCCCTCTAAGGAGGTTGGAGTGAGGTGGGTGTTGGTCTCTTCTCCCAGATGACAGGTGACAGGATGAGAGAAAACGGCCTCAAGTTGCATCAGGGAGGTTCAGATTGGACATCAGGGAACATTTCTCCACTGAAAGGGTTCTCAGGCCCTGGCAGAGGCTCCCAGGGAGGTGGTGGAGTCCCCATCCCCGGAGGTGTTTAAAGGATGGGCAGATGAGGTGCTCAGGGTTTAGTAGTGGACAGGTATGGTTGGACTCGATGATCTCAAAGGTCTTTTCCAACCAGGTGATTCATTGGTTCTGTGTGGAGCAGAACACTTGTAATGTTACAGTTCTGTTTTCTGACATCCTTCCAGGGATCTTCCCCGAAACGCACTACCCGCGGTTCATCCAGAAGGTGAGCTGCTCCCTGCTCCAGTCGTACTGAATTGTCCCTCGAGCAGAAGTCTGGCTTTGTGAGTTCAGGGGTTTTCCTGGCTCAGATTCCTGCAGCTTTTCCCACTTTAGTAATGGCACTTGAGCTGCTTAAAGGAGACTGGGAGAGGCAGTAGCTGCCAGGATGTGGCTCATCTCATCCAAGCATCCCAGCCAATCGCTGATGTCTCACTGCATCAGAAGAAGTGTGACCAGGAGGTGGAGGGAAGGAATTCTCCCCTTATACTCTGCTCTCATGAGACCCCCACTTGGAGTTCTGCATTCAGTTCTGGAGTCCTCAGCACAGGAAGGACGTGGATCTGTTGGAGCGAGTCCAGAGGAGGCCACAAAGATGATCCGAGGGCTGGAGCACCTCTGCTATGAGGACAGGCTGGGAGAGTTGGGGTTGTTCAGCCTTGAGAAGAAAAGCCTCTGGGGAGACCTTAGAGCAGCCTTCCAGTACTGAAAGGGGCTCCAGGAAAGCTGGGGAGGGGCTCTTGATCAGGGAGTGCAGGAACAGGATGAGGGGGAATGGTTTGAAGCTGCAAGAGGGGAGATTGAGATGAGGTTTTAGGAAAAAATGTTTTCCTGTGAGGGTGGGGAGGCCCTGGCACAGGTTGCCCGGAGAAGTCGTGGCTGCCCCATCCCTGGAGGTGTTCAAGGCCAGGTTGGATGGAGCTTTGAGCAACCTGATCCAGTGGGAGGTGTCCCTGCCCATGGCAGGGGGTTGGAACTGGATGGGCTTTGATGTCCCTTCTATCTCAAACCATCCCATGGTTCCATCTCAGCAATACTGAAGGTCAGAGCTGAGCTGGGAAATTGCTGTGATGTTGAGAGCTGAGGGAAAATCCCTCCAGGGAGGCAGGATTTACCAATTTGTGTGATACCAAGTGGTGCTGTCTCCTTTTTTCCTTCAACTGAAGATCCTCAAGGATGGGGGCTTGCTGTCCTCTGCCATCACACGGCTGATGAACTTCTTTCTCTTCTCCAGAGGGTGAGTGGAGACCCCGATGATGGGCACAGTCTGTACCAGGGGGGTGGGAGCCAAGCAGGGAGGGGGCTGACACAGGAATTCATGTATTTGGCAGGTGAGTAGATCTCCTGGCACTGTCCCAGCAGAGATTTGCCCCTGGATCTCAATGACCTTGGTCCTCCAGGTCGTTCCCTCTCCAGGTTGGCAAACCTTAATAATAAACCACTTTTCCCCATGCGCTGAAATTCTCTCCGAAGAATCCTGGACTTGCACATGATGGAGGCAATGAGAACCCTAACCACGCTCTGCATGTGGTGTGCAGTCACTTTTATATTCCTATCAGATGTTGCAAACCTCCTGTTTTTCCCCAAAAAGCCCAGAAAGTCCATCCCTGGGTGCCTTTGGGGGATGACTCGCAGCGCTGCGCTGGCGCAATTCACGGTGGAAGCTGGAATCCACTGGTTGGATGAGACTTGGACCAACCTAACCCAGTGGGAGTTGTCCCTGCCCGTGGCAGGAAGGGTGGAACTGGATGGGCTTTGAGGTCTTCTGCAACCCAAATAATTCCATGAGTCTATGATTCTATGACAGGTTTTTGCCCTCAGGTGGTTTTTGAGCCCTACACTAACGCAGCTCCTGCCGTGCTGCTCTGAACTCTTCTTTTCCAGGCTCGGGGCAGTCTTTGGGCCCTACACACAGCCTTCACAGGCAGAGTACTGGGACATGTGGACAGCAGTGAGGACCAACGATGGCAATCTTGTTGTTGACAGGTACATCCCTGTTAATGCTGGTGGATGAGCTCAACAGGAGCCAGCAATGTGTGCCACAGCCCAGAAACCAGCTGTGTCCTGGGCTGCATCCAAAGCGGCGTGGCCAGCAGGGAGAGGGAGGGGGTTCTGCCCCTCTGCTCTCTCCTCTGAGACCCCACCTGGAGTCCTGTGTCCAGTTCTGGAATCCCACATAATAATATGAAACTGATGGAATGGGTCCAGAGGAGGCCACAAAGATGCTCCGAGGGCTGGAGCACCTCTGCTGTGAGGACAGGCTGAGAGAGTTGGGGTTGTTCAGCCTGGAGAAGGCTCCAGGGAGACCTCAGAGCAGCCTCCCAGTACCTGAAGGGGCTCCAGGAAAGCTGAGGAGGGACTTCTTCTACAGGCCTGGAGTGATAGGACGAGAGAAGATGGGTTTAAATTGGAAGGGGGAAGATTTAGAGTAGACATTAGGAAGAAATTCTTCATGATGAGGGTGGGGAGGCCCTGGCACAGGTTGCCCAGGAAAGCTGTGGATGCCCCATCTTTGGAGGTGTTCAGGGTCAGGTTGGATGGGCCCTTGATCAGCCTGGTCTGGTGGGAAGTGTCCCTGTCTGTGGCAGGGGGGCTGAAACTGATCTTTGAGGTCCCTTGAAGCCATGACTTCTCTGGACAACCTCTGCCAGGGCCTCCCCACCATCACAGATAAACATTTCTTCCTCAGATCTCATCTCAGTCTCCCCTCTTTCAGCTTAAAACTCTTCCCCCTTGTCCTATCCCTGCCCTCCCTGATCCAGAGCCCCTCCCCAGCTTTCCTGGAGCCCCTTTCAGTCCTGTGAGGCAGCTCTAAGGTCTCCCCGGAGTCTTCTCTTCTCTGGGCTGAACCACCCCAACTCTCTCAGCCCATCCTCATATGGGATGTATCTCCAGCCCCTTAAATGTTGTGAGTCAGAGTATTGGTACATTTATTTAACGTAACCTCGCATCCTTTGAAGGCTTTTCATAACCAAACTGACCTGATCCTGATGTTTAAAATGTGAGCCTCAGCCCCCAGGGCTGTGCTGAAGCAAGGAGTCACTCCGAGTGCTGGCTGGGGTGAGGAGCCTTCAGCAGTTCAGCTTTGACTGTTAAGACCTGACCACTGCAATTTATCTCCTGCATTCCTCCATGCTTGGTAGTTCATGCTTGGTAGACCTGACTCTTCTTCTCTAGGGCACTCAAATTGTTTCAGAGCTGCTCAATGCCCATGAGCGCTCAAGCCTCTGCGTTGGTTTTCAACAGACCAATTTCTGCCTTGAGGTTTTGCAGGATGCAACTGCAAACTCACTTTTTTTTTTTTCACTGCTGCTCAAGCAAATCACCATGGAATTTGTTAAGGAGGCTTGGAGGTCCCTAACTTTTTGGTGTTCCTTTGCTGGCTGCCTCCTCACCCCATTTTATAACCCAGGGGCATTTGATGGGGAGCAGAGGACTCAAACTTGCTGCCGTCTCAGCTGGGAAGGATTTAAACCTCAGTCCTCCCACCTTCCCAGAGTATGGGCTGCTTCCCCTTCCTGGATGAACTGGGGTTATCCTCCAGGACTCTGCACTCAGAGCTGGCAGAGATGACACCTGGAGCCACTGTCCTCACCTCATTTGCACTTTTATTTGCTGACTACCTAAATAAAGCATCAAACTTGGGCAGCTCACTAAGCTCAGAGAGGGACAGCAGACTGATTTTGTCTTGCTGCTTCTCCAGGGAGATGCAGATTCCACCTTGTTTCACGGGTGTGCATTGCCCTGAGAGCAATTCCCAGCAGCTCCCTAACAACACGTTTCTCTCCAGTATTTTGCAGTACATAAACCAGAGAAAGAAGCACAGAGACCGCTGGGTTGGGGCTTTGATGTCCACCTCTGTCCCACGTGAGTAGGATCTGTTCTCCTTCATTTACTGGTTGGGATGTTGGGAATTCCCTTCACCTGCAGGAAGTGGGGTGTGGTGCTGCCTCTTTCCACTGATTGCTGGAGCCTCTTGTTATTCTGATGAGGATGATTTGGCTCAAATCCCTTCTGTGCAGGGGGTGGCTTCACAAATTTAGAATCATGGAATGGTTTGGGTTGAAAGGGGCCTCAAAGCCCATCCAGTTCCAACCCCCTGCCATGGGCAGGGACACCTCTCACTGGATCAGGGGCTCCAAGCCCCATTCAACCTGGCCTTGAACACCTCCAGGGATGGGGCAGCCACAGCTTCTCTGGGCAACCTGTGCCAGGGGCTCACCACCCTCACAGGAAAACATTTCTTCCTAAGATCTCATCTCTGTTTCCCCTCTTGCAGCTTAAAACTGTTCCACCTTGTCCTATCCCTGCACTCTCTGATCAGGATCCCCTCCCCAGCTTTCCTGTAGGCAAAACTTCCCTGCTCCAGTTTGAGGCTTGGTTACAGTAGAGAGTTGAAAGCTTGTGAGAGGAAAAACAAGTTTGTTACACTGAGCAGAGGAAATTCTCCTTTAGAGGCTGGTCCTCAGCCTCTGGTTTCTCCAGCTGCTGCCCCAGGAAAACTGAGGTGCTTTTCAAGCACAAGAGAAGTTGCAACCAGCCAAAGAAAAGGTTTGTTTGCAGGAGGGTTGGAGGCTGTGCTTGACCCCAGGGCACATAAGCGAGAGCCCTTTCAGCAGCTGGTTTGGTCAGTGCTCTGCTGAAAGCTTCCCAAAAATAACAGAATCATTGAGGTTGGAAAAGACCTCTAAGCTCATCCGGTCCAACCATCAGCCCAACCCCGCTGTGCCCACCAAACTGTGTCCTCAAGGGCCACACTTACACATTTTTTGAACCCCTCCAGGGATGGAGACTCCACCACTGCCCTGGGCAACCTCTTCCAATGCTTCACCACTCTCAGTAAAGAAATTTTTCCCAATATCCAATCTAAACCTCCCCTGGGACAACTTGGGGTCAAGCACAGTCTCCAACCCTCCTGCAGAGGCTGGTCCACAGCTGCCCCAAGGAAGCTGAGGGGCTTTTCAGGTTCCTCTTGTCCCATTACTTGTTAACTGGGAGAAGAGACCAGCACCTGCCTGGCTCCAGCCTCCTTTCCAGGAGCTGCAGAGTGATGAGGTCTCTCCTCAGCCTCCTCTTCTCCAGGCTAAACAGGTCCAGGTCCCTCAGCCACTCCTCATAACCCTTGTTCTCCAGCCCATTCCCCTTCTCTGGATGTGCTCCAGCCCCTCGAGGGTTTCTTGGAGCAAGGGGCCCAAAACTGAACCCAGGATTCGAGTTGTGACCTCACCAGTGCCAAGTCCAGGGGAACAATCCCTTCCCTGCTCCTGCTGGCCACACCATGGCTGATCCAAGCCTGGAGGCTGCTGCTGGCCTGATTGGCCCCCTGGGCCACTGCTGGCTCGTGTTCAGCCCCTGTCAGCCAGCACCACCAGGGCCTTTTCCACCAGACAGATCTCCAGCTGCTCTTCCCCAAGCCTGGAATGTTGCCTGGGGTCGCTGGGACCCCATGACCTTGGCCTTGTTAAACCTCATAGAATTGACCTTGGCCCATGGATCCAGCATGTCCAGATCCCTCTTCCATGCTAGGAGGGAATGTGTCTGCAATAGACTTCCTTGGCTTCATTTAGGACTGTCCATGGGCATAAAAGCTCTGTCTGTGCTTCTCTCTTGCAGTGCATCTCATCTATGGGCCCCTGGACCCTGTGAATCCACATCCAGAGTTTCTTCAGCTTTACAAGTAAGGCAATCCCAGCAATTCCACCACAAAGTGGGAACAGGCAACTGGGATTTCATTTAGAGGGAGATTTTTGTCTCAGACCTTTCCTAGGTAACAGAATGACCTGAGCTGGAAGGGACACACCAAAGATCATCCAGTCCAACTGCTGGCCCTGCACAGGACAACCCCAACAGTCACCCCGTGGGGCTGAGGGCCTTGGCCAAACCCTGCTGGAATATTGTCAGGCTGGGACTGCTTCCCTGGGGAGCTGTTGCAGGGCTCCAGCACCCTCTGCTCTGGGGGAAGAACCTTCTCCTGGTGGCCAAGCCAACCCTTCCCTGGCACATCTTCCTGCCCTTCCCTTGAATCCTTTCACTGGTCACCAGAGAGAAGAGCTCAGCACCTGCTCGTCTTCCTCCCCTTGTGAGAAGGCAGTAAAGAGCTCTGAGGTCCCCTCTCAGTCTCCTCTTCTCCAGCTGAACAGACCAAGTGCCTTCAGCTTCTCCTCATACGATTTCTCCTCCAGACCCTTCCCCAGCTTTCTGGCCTCCTCTGGACACTCTCCAATAGTTTGATGTCCTTTTTTATCCTGTGGTGACCCAAACTGAACACTGTACTGGAGGTGGGGCCTCCCCAGTGCAGAGCAGAGCGAGACAATCCCTTCCCTAGCCCAGCTGGTGATGCTGTGCTTCTCCTTCCATTTCTTTTTCATCGAGGCTCCTTTTAATTCCCACCTGTAACCTGCACAGCCAGGTGATTCAGTCAGAACCTTCTGCAGTTTGGAAACTGCTTCCCCATTTGTAGGGATCAACGTCACAATTTTCAGTCAAATCCATCACACATTTGTAAACCCCCCCTCAGACAGAGGGGAGATTTATTGACTGAGGTAGCGTTACCTCTTCAGCCCCTGAAGAGTGGTCAACTGAGGCTGCTACAGGGTTGGGGTTTTTGTGCCAAAATCATGTTATGGGCAGAATCCCAGCTGTGCAAGAGGGCTCTGTCCTCCTCAGTGAAGGCATCTGGCTGGCTGCAGGCTGAGCTGCAGCTCCCATGTTCAAGCCTGGCTGTGTTCTTCCAACAGGAAGGTGCTTCCCATGTCCACGGTGTCTGTGCTGGATGATCACATAAGCCACTACCCACAGCTGGAAGATCCAACAGGCTTCCTGAATGCATATCTGAATTTCATCAACTCCTTCTGAGCTGCTGCAGCTCGGTTCCCACTCTCTGTTGCCAAGTCAGGCTTTGGAGGCAGGAAGAAACCTTGATTTTTATCTCCAGCTCTAACAATTTTGCACGAACGCCCTCACCTTTGGATGCTAAACTGCTGATTTACGCAGTCAAATCCTCTGAGCACCAGAAAAGATGAGCCTGCAGGGAGGCATGAATAAATCTGTCACCCAAAGGAGAGTTACAGGATGCTGACAGCTCTTCCAGCCTTGTGCTCACGTTGCTTCCTGAATGGCCTCTCTCTGTGTTAACAGAACAGAATCATAGAATGGTTTTGGTTCCAGAAGACCTTTAAGATCATCGAGTCCAACCACTGATCCAGTCCTGCTAAGCCTGCCACTAAACCCTGTCCCCAACCACCTCCCTGGGCAGCCTGAGAACCCTTTCAGTAAACAAATTCCTCCCAATATCCAACTTAAACTTCCCCTGGCACAACCTGAGGCCATCTCCCCTTGTCCTGGCAGTAGCTACCAGGGAGAAGAGACCAACTCCCATCTCACTACAACTTCCTTTCTGGGAGTTGAGGAGAGGGATGAGGTCTCCCCTGAGCCTCCTCTTCTCCAGGCTAAACAACCCCAGGTCCCTCAGCCGCTCCTCATGAGCTTTGTGCTCTAAACCCTTCACCAGCTTTCCTGTCCTTCTCTGGACACACTCCAGCCCCTCAATGTCCTTATTGGAGTGAGGGACCCAAAACTGAACACAGTATTTGTGATGCAGCCTCACCAGTGCCAAGTACAGGTCACAATGACCTCCCTGCTGCTGCTGGCCACACTATTCCTGATGGATGCAGGTCAGGATGCTGTTTGGCCTTTCCTGGCCAGCTGGGCCACTGCTGGCTCACATTCAGCCAACCATCAATCAACATCCCCAGTTCTTTTTCAACCAGTTGCTCCTCTCCAAGCCAAGTTTAGGGCCAGGAGGCTCAAGGGACACCTAAGGGGAGGCAGAGCACATCCAAAAGTCTTCACTGGCCATGCCACATGCCGACAGGACCACGAGCAGCCAAGGCCTGATGCTCATATTCCCAAGAAGGAAGTCAGTCTGGTTTTTGGGTTCCTGTGGAGGCAGTTTAAATGAGATCCCTCTACTTAAGTGTGACACTACTTGGCCAGCTTTTCAAGTCTAAACAATTTGAAACTTGAGTTTGCCAACACTGCACACAGCAGGAGAGCTGGATCTGTCATTCCCCAAGTAGGCAGTGATGCTCTGCACCCGTAAAGGGGCATTTAGGTACTATGTCTTCATTAGTCTGTGTTTCATGGCCAGTTACCCAAAGGAAAGCTCTAAACCTTACGTTTTCCCCCCAGCCCTTGTTTCTCTGATTTTCAGTTCAACAAGCAGAGCTGCTCACTGCTGCTGCAGCCCTGGGAGTGTTTCAGGAGCTCTGCTGAGCTCCACGCAGCTCGGCTGGGGCAGGCTCGTACCTGTTTCACAGGGTGAACACTGAATGCTGGCCTTAGCAAAGGCCAAGGTGTTCTTCTCAGCAACAGCTATTCCAGCCACAGGGATCTGAGAGAGGTGCTTAAATCAGCATCAAAATAGGATTCTTTCCTTCCTCACCCTGACCTGACAACTAAACAAACACCAGTTCATCAGCAGAGAGAGGCAGAACATCCCTCAGAAGGGCGTTGCCGCAAGGTCCCTCTTTCCCCCTCAATTCCTGGCTTCTGAGAGAGAATATTTCATGTCTTTGAGCTGAGGAAAAGGCCAAACTGCACTGTCTGATGCAAGGCTCAGAGAATGGAACATGCCTTGATAGGTAGAGATCAATCTCTCTCTCTGTAGATTGAATTTCCTGTGTGGAACAGAGATGATAATCAAGAAATTATAAATTTGCAGGTTGTGTGTGGGTTTTAGCTGCTTACATTTGAAATTTAATAGCATCCCTGGAGGAGTGAGGGGCTTCTGCTGAACAAACAGCCACTATGGGCTACTTTTTCTGTACTGAAGCAGACAGAATTAGAACAAGAAATCTCTATTTTATTAACAGTAATTCGTATGAACTCCACCACTTGGACAAGTGTTTATTTTCTGTTAATAAAAATCTGTTTTGACAAAAGCCCAATTCCTTTTTCTCACCACCTGCATCTTTTCTCTTCCCTGCTCTACCACAAGTGGAGAAGTAATAAGTTAGATGGGAATGTGTGAGTGACAACGAGGGAAGGGACAAGGCCGAGGCTCAGGACCAGCCACGACTGTAACAGCATACAAAATAGTTACCAAATTGAGGAATAAAAACTACATGCAGGAGGACAGACAGGCTGCTTGATACCCAGCAAATACCCAGAGGAGTTTTCCACCACAGTCGAAGCGCTGGAAGGCTCAGCCTACGGAAGCCAAGATGACGTCTACAGGTGTCTCCTCCTTGCTCCGAACCGTCACCTGCATGGTGACACCGTCTCCTAGAGCAAGCCTGGACCTTACCAGCACATCACAGCCACCTCTGTACACACCTAGGGACAAAGCAAGGCTGTGAGAGAGGCTCAGCAACCCCAGAGCCATCAGCCCGGGGAGCGTGAGACACATCCAGTCTACGGGCAGCTGGAGAGAGGGGGGAAGTGACAACAATTCCAGAATCATGGAATCATCCGGTTGGAAAAGACCTCCAAGATCAAGTCCAACCGTACCTGTCCACTCACTAAACCATGTCCCTCAGAAACTCATCTACCTGTCTTTTAAATACCTACAGGGATGGGGAATTCAGTCACCTCCTTGGCAGCCTCTGCCAGGTCCTGAGAACCCTTTCAGTGAAGAAATATACCAAAGCCCTCAAATTCCCTAAGTTTTTGAGGCCAAGACTGAAGATTATGGATACTGCCCTAATTAAACAGGGCCAGCCAGTGTTGCTGGAGAGCTAGGCTGATATGAACAGGTAGAAACCAGAAGCTCCCTTCTGGTTTGAGGAGGCAACACATACTGTAATCCTGCCATGAAGGCACAGACCGTTGGCTCAGCACCCTTGCACGAAGGGAGGAATAGTCCTCTTATGCTGCTTCTAGAGGGCTTCAAGTGGTGCTCCTGGAGGCAATTCAGACTGCAGAATGAGCCATCTCCAGCCCCACTTCAGCCTCCCTCCAGCCCCACTTCAGCATCTCTACACAGACAGAGCTGGAGTTACCAATCCTCTGCCTGAAATAAACTGAGATTCAACCCTTCTGTTGGACCACTGAGTGCCACATTCATTAGGATTTTGCTTTAACCACTGCAGGCAAGTTTTACAGAGCACTTCCAGGGAAAGCCCAAAGCCTGGAGCACAGTCATCATACAAGAAGCTGTGGGTACTGCAGGCCAATTCAGGATGAGTCATTACCAACAGGAGCTTGAAAACAAGAGGGTCCTGGGGATCCCCTTCTGAGATAACAACAGGCAAGGAGTTCAGTTAAGTGTCTGCTCTGGAAGTTCTTCATCCCAAGGATTCACCACCATTCCTACAGGTAGAATACCTATGTTCTGAGAGAGACAGAGCCCAGCCCAAGTACAGCAGCAACAGCAGGCTCCAAATCAACCCCAGCTGTGTTCAGCTTGCTGGTTCACTTCAGCTTCCTATAGAGACAAACTCTCTGTAAGAGATCAGAGTCTCTTAACCCATTTCCTTTCATTTAAGAAAAGTCTGCAGGGACAGAGAATAAAAGAATAGTTTGGGTTGGAAGAGACTGTGAAGCATTGAGTTCAACAGCACAAATACTTACCAGCTAAGTAGAGTGTGTGAGAATTTTTGTTCTCAGGCACTTTATCTGATCTCTCACAGGGCTGCAGGCCCAGGAACTTGATGATGTTATTGACAGCCTCTGCATTCAGAGATGGAAGGAGAAAATTACCTCCAGGTTGGTGTCAAGCCTTCTATGAGAATTAGTTTGCAATTGAGGAACATTCTCTAAGCACCCACGTGGTTTAACCATTCCCATTTGTCATAGAGTCACAGAAAGGTTTGGGTTGAAAGCAACCTTAAAGCCCATCCAGTTCCAACCCCACTGATGAGTCCTCATCACCCTCGCAGGAAGCCATTTCTTCCTAAGATCTCATCTCAATCTCCCCTCTTACAGCTTAAAACTGTTCCCCCTTGTCCTATCCCTGCATTCCCTCATCAAGAGTCCCTCCCCAGCTTTCCTGGAGCCCCTTTTAGTAGTAGGAGGCTGCTCTAAGGTCTCCCCAGAGCTTTCTCTTCTCCAGACTGAACAACCCCAACTCTCTCAGCCTGTCCTCATACAGGAGGTGCTCCAGCTCTCAGGTCACCTTCATGGCCTCCTCTGGACTTGCTCCAACAGATCCACACTGAGGACTCCAGAACTGAATGCAGGGCTCCACGTGGGGGTCTCACAAGAGCAGAGCAGAGGGGCAGAATGCCCTCCCTCAACCTGCTGGTCACACTTTTGATTATCTTGGTTGCAGCCCCACCAAGACATCCACCTTGCCACGTCCTTTCTGCTGCTTAACAGCTGAGAAATGCACCCCTTTCCCTTTCAGAAACCTCGTCAAGCTGCCAAACTTCCACTCACTGTAATCCCAACACTGAAACACAAAGCCTTGTTGCTTGGACATAATGTCACGTTGGGAGGCACCAAATTCTCCTCCCACCACACTAAATATATCCCCAGCATGGCAGATTTACTGGGATTACTATGTAGGTCATTAATAAGCAAGGAGAGATGATCTCACCATCAAGGGTTTTAGTTGAACTAAGTGCAAAGGTTTCTTCTTTCTCAAAGTCATCTCCCACTTCTTCCCACGCAGCTGCAAAGTTTGGCTTTAAAACCTTCTGGATGTGATCAGACACTGTCACCTCCAAATCTTCCAACTGGGAGAAAAGGAAGGGAGATTTTCAGCTGCCATTTATAGAAACAATCCTCATCTTAGAAAAAGGAAGAAAGATGAAGAGAAACAGCAGAATTTTGCCAACTCTAGCATGTGTGGCTTTAATTTCAGGGGAAGCACAATAATAACAGCATCTAAAAGCAGAGAGGAAAACCAGTACTTATGGTGATCGTCTGTAAAGCTTAAAACGTGTACACAAAATCATCAGTGAGATTAAAGGAGAGCAGAAAACGGGGTGATGGTTTTGTGAGTCAAAGCCCATTCTAGGCCTCACTTGGCATCTTAGGAGAGAGGCTTTTGCAGGATCCAGGAGCCTTTAATTCCTCCAAGCCCAAAAGGCAGGCACTTTCATAGAATCATGGGATGGTTTGGGTTGGAAGAAGCCTCAAAGCCCATCCAGTTCCAAACCCCTTGGCACAGGCAGGGACACCTCCCAGTGGATCAGGGGGCTCCAAGCCCCATCCAACCTGGCCTTGAACACCTCCAGGGATGGGGCAGCCACAGCTTCTCTGGGCAACCTGTGCCAGGGCCTCCCCACCCTCAGTGTGAAGAATTTCTTTCCAATGTCTAATCTAAATCTTCCCCCTTCCAATTCAAAGCCATTCCCCCTCATCTTATCACCACAGGCCCTTGTAAGAAGTCCCTCCCCAGCTTTCCTGTAGCCCCTTCAGGTACCAGAAGGCCACTATAAGGACTCCCTGAAGCCTTCTTTCTCAAGTGACAGGTGACATGATGAGAGGAAACGGCCTCAAGTTGCACCAGGGGAGGTTCAGATTGCACATTGTCAGTACACTGACAGGCTGCCAAGTGAGGTGGTGGAGTCCCCATCCCTGGAGGGGCTTAAAAAACAGGTAGATGAGGTGCTCAGGGATCTGGTTTAGTAGTGGACAGGTACAGCTGGACTCAATCTAAAAGGTCTTTTCCAACCAAGTGATTCTATGATTCTACGATACTCCTCTCCAGTTTGAGCAACCCAACTCTCTCAGCCTGTCCTCGTAGCAGAGGGGCTCCAGCCCTCTGATCATCTTCACGACCCTCCCTCTGGTCTCGTTCCAACAGTTCCATATCCTTCTTATGTTGGGCATTCCCGAGATCTGACTTGTGTTTCAGGATTGATGACAAAGAGAAACAGAAACGTTTGTAGAGATGGAGAGAAAGACTGGGCCACATTTCTGAAAAAAGACACTGGAAGTTATTCCTTTCTTCCTGTCCATCCCCACAAATCCTTTCTCCACGGGGCACTCCAAAACAAAACTATGGGCAGAAGCAAGGTTTTAGGGAAGCACCTACAGTTACAAGTGTTGGAAATGACATTTCAGGCAGACCTGCTGTTCTCTCCTACTAGTTTGAGATCAGAAACGATACCACCAACCCCATGGCCACGTGTTTTCAGAATTAGTGACAAGAAAAAGACCCACAACAGTCCTGAACTCACCACGTACTCATCGTCATAGCCATCTTCTTCTGGCACGCCCGTGTTCGGGTCGCAGTCTCGAACAGTGAACTTCATCGTGCAACTGAAAGTACAGGCAACTGGGGAGGAGAGAAAAAGCCCCTCTAGGTTAGCATTGTGATTTATCCCACTTGAGCCCTCTCTTCCCACAAGAGACTGGAAAGAAGATGCATTTGCTTTGTCCAAGGAGCTACAGCACGGTCGCACTGAGCGCGTTTCACCTTCACAAAGTTTCTCCCCCAGACTCTAAGATGAAGACCACGAGAGGGTCTCCAAGGATGACTGTGCCAGGGCCACGGTGTAAAGAGCAGAGGGGCACTGCAGTGTGGCAGTGCCACCAGCAGAAACCTGGCAAGGGTTTCTGACAAGTGGACTGTGATCCAAGATCAAAGTTAGGGAATTCTGACTACTTCTACTCTTCTCTGGTATTAAAGCGACAACCCAAGAAATCCACCCCACTGGTGAGCTGAGTGACACCAAACCAACTGCAACTCCAAGAGGGATTCTTTTAAATGTGAATAATAAAAGCAAGAAAGGGAAGGTTTATGCCCAAGAAAATCTGTAATTCTTTTATTCCATAGTCACTTCATGAGGTTCAGCAAGGCCAAGTGCAAGGTCCTACGGCTGGGTCAGGGCAATCTGCAGTTTCAATACAGGATGGGGACAACGTGATTGAGAGCAGCCCTGAGGAGGAGGACTTGGGGTGCTGGGGGATGAGGAGCTCAACAGGAGCTGGCAATGTGCCCTCACAGCCCAGAAACCAACCCTGTCCTGGGCTGCATCCAAACGGTGGGACCAGCAGGGCCAGGGAGGGGATTCTGCCCCTCTGCTCTGCTCTGGGGAGACCCCACCTGGAGTCCTGTGTCCAGTTCTGGAATCCCCAACATCAGGAGGAGATGGAACTGTTGGAATGGCTCCAGAGGAGGCCACAAAGATGATCCGAGGGCTGGAGCCCCTCTGCTATGAGGACAGGATGAAAGAGTTGGGCTTGTTCAGCCTGGAGAAGGCTCTGGGTGGCCCTCATAGCAGCCTTCCAGTACCTGAAGGGGCTCCAGGAAAGCTGGGGAGGAATGTTTTCCAAGGGTCTGGTGTGATAGGATGAGGGGGAATGGCTTTAAATTGGAAGAGGGAATATTTAGATGAGACAATAGGATGAAATTCTTCACAATGAGGGTACTGAGGCCAGAGAAATCGTGGCTGCCCCATCCCTGGAAGTGTTCAAGGCCAGGTTGGATGGGGTTTTGAGCACCCTGATTCAGTGGGAGGTGTCCCTGCCCATGGCAGGGGGTTTGGAACTGAATGTGCTTTGAGGTCCCTTCCAACCCAAACCATCCCATGATTCTAGCATTCTAATTCTCTAAAGAGAAGAAAAATTGCATCAGGGAGACACGTAGAGGCCCAATCTACCAATCTTTTTTTTCCCCCTACTTGTATTTTCCTTTTAGTGATTCCATTCCTGACTCCTCCCAACAAACATCCATGTTTTGAAAGGTGCTCCTTTCATTGACTCAAGATAAGAAACTCCTTTTCCTGTATTATCTGCACATTACAGTGTCACACAGTATCACAAGGTTGGAAAGGACCTCTGAGATCATCAAGTCCAACCTGTAACCCAACACCAACACCACCATCTAAACCATGGCACTCAGTGCCTCATCCAGTCTCCCCTTAAACATCTCCAGGGTTGGTGACTCCACCCCCTCCCTGGGCAGCTCATTCCAATGGCCAATAAATTCTCCAGCCTTCTTAAACATCTCATTTTTAATCATCCAATACTGTTAATGAGTTAAAAAGCGTGCAGACTTTTTTTGTGCAGACAGAGGTTCTACATAAAAGGCAGCACGTGTGGGACAAGAGAAAGAAACAGCCCTAGAATCTCAGTACGCACTTGCAAATCCCATAGCCTAAACATCATTATCTGTCCTCCAAAAACCCCATTTGAGGGATTTGTGGCACAGAACTGCTCTCTCCCAGTGGGTACCTGCAGTGGGGTCATCGTTGGGAATCCGGACGAGGGTGTAACAGATGCCTGGCTGGTTGTAAGCCAGGCTGGGAGCCGGGATGCAGCAGACGACGTCGTAAGCATCCGACGGCTCCACCTGCACAGTGACTCTCTCCAAGAGCTGATCGTTCAACGTGTTCGTGCAATCAAACTGCAGGAGAATAAACCAAAATGACTCGAACACTGAACGTTTCTAATCAAGGATTCTGCCCCAAATCAGCTGCAATACTCATGCAATCGTAGAATGACCTGAGTTGGAAGGGACCCACAAGGATCATCCAAGTCCAACTCCTGGCCCTGCACTGGACAACCCCAACATTCACAGGATCACAGTATCATAAGGTTGGAAAGGACCTCTGAGATCATCAAGTCCAACCTATAACCCTACACCAACACCAACCCATCATCTAACCCATGGCACTCAGTGCCTCATCCAGTCTCCCCTTAAACCCCTCCAGGGTTGGTGACTCCACCCCCTCCCTGGGTGCTCATTCCAGTGACCAATCACCCTTTCAGTGAAGAACTTTCTCCTCACATCAAGTCTAACCTTTCCCTGACCAAGCTTGAGTCCCTGCCCTCCAGTTCTGTCCCTGGTCACCTGAGAGAAGAGACCAACCCCTGCCCCACTACAACCTCCTTTTAGGGAGTTGTAGAGCGCAATGAGGTCTCCCCTGAGCCTCCTCTTCTCCAGACTAAACAGCCCCAGCTCCCTCAGTCTCTCCTCGTAGGGCTTGTGCTCCAGCCCCTTCCCCATCTTCGTTGCCCTCCTCTGGACACTCTCCAGCATCCTGACATCTTTCCCAAACTGGGGGGCCCAGAACTGGACACAATATTCAAGGTGAGGCCTGACCAGTGCCCAGTACAGGGGGACGATAACTCCTCTGGTCCTGCTGGCCACACTATTCCTGATACAGGCCAGGATGCCATTGGCCTTCTTGGCCACCTGGGCACACTGCTGGCTCATGGTGAGCTTCCTGGCCACCAGCACTCCCAGGTCCCTTTCTGCCTGACTCCTCTCCAGCCACTCTGTCCCCAGTCTAGAGCTCTGCATGGGATTGTTGTGTCCAAAACACATGGGATTCATGGGATTGTTGTGTTCACCCCATATGTCTGAGGGCCTTGGCCAAATACTTCTGGAATATTGTCAGGTTTGATGCTGTGACTGCTTCCCTGGGGAGCTGCTCCAGTGCTCCATCACCTTCTAGGTGAAGAACCATGTCCTACTATCCAACCTAACCCTCCCCTGGCATCTTCCTGCCATTCCCTCAAGCCCTACCACTGATCACCAGCGAGATCAGTGCCTGCTCCTCCTCCTCCCCTTGTGAGGAAACAGTAAATGGCTCTGAGGTCCCCCCCAGTCTCCTCCAGTCTGAACAGACCAAGTGACTTCAGCCTCTCCTGATATGATTTCTCCTCTAGACCCTTCACCAGCTTTGTGGCCTCCTGGACACTCTCCATGAGTATGATGTCCTTTTTATCCCGTGGCACCCAAAACTGAACAAAATATTCAAAGTGGGGCCTCACAAGTGCAGAGCAGAGTGGGACGATCACTCCACAGCAGTTATCCCACATCTTTAATCAAGCTGCCACTCTCACTAAACTATAACCATTCTATAATCCTCTCCAATTTTATCAGAATGCTTTAATAATCCTGATACCTTTTTGATCTCTATCATACCCTTAAGAGAGAAGCCTTCCTCTCCAGGGCACAGTAATGACACTGTTTATGCTACACTCAGGCATTATTGTCCCTGCCCACAGCAGGAGGTTGGAGGTTGGAATTGGATGATCTTTAAGGTCCCTTCCAAACCAAACCATTCTATGATTCATTCTACAATCATGAAGGGCCAAGTCCTATTGCACCCTGGCAAAAGCACTTAACTTCTTACCTGGAAAACGATGTGATTTGTGAACACATGTTTAATACAACGAACAAAATACTCTGTTTCTGCTTCTGTGAGCTGCACTGGTTCTGACGACTTGAATAATGGACCCAGGCTCTTAAACTCTGGAACAGCTGCCAGTTGTTCTGCACAGACAGGAGAAGATGACAGCACTTAATGACAGGCTCATTCATTGGTCCTGTCTGACCTAGAGGTCAGACCTCCCATCCCTGAAGGTGATGAGAGAGTTGGGTGTTCAGCCTGGAGAAGAGAAGGCTCCGGGGAGACATCATAGTGGCCTTCCAGTCCCTGAAGGGGCTGTGAGATGGGGAGGGGCTTTTTACAAGGGGCTGGCATGAGAGGATGAGGGGGGATGGCTTTAAATTGGAAGGGGGCAGATTTAGATTAGACATTAGGAAGAAATTCTTCACAATGAGGGTGGGGAGGCCCTGGCACAGGTTGCCCAGGGAAGCTGTGGCTGCCTTGAGGCGTTCAAGGAGTTCAAGGCCAGAATGGATGAGGCTCTGATCACCCTGATCCAGTGGAAGGTGTCCCTGTCCACGGCAAGGGAGGTGGAACTGGATGGGCTTTGAGGTCCCTTCCAACCCAAAGCATTCTGATTCTATGACCCGTGGCAATCTCCCCACTCTTCAAGCACTGGACACCCACTGATCTTCTCCCATACCTTGGAATATATCTTGACGTGAAGGAGCAACTTTCTCAGGCTTGCTGGTCACTAAGGCAATCTCTGTGAAGAAAAAAAGCAAAGATCTAGTTCTGTCAACTGCAACGTGCAGGAGTTTAAATGCCTTTGCATATCCACTAAAAATTCTTTAACCTGTAGCATTTCACCCATTCTGCTGTGAACTCTTGCCAGTCTCGTTCTTCAACAACCCTGTACAATGCTCCAGGCTCGGGGAAGTGTGGCTGGAAAGCTGCCTGATGGAAAAGGACCTGGGGATGTTGGTCAGCAGCAGCTGAACATGAGCCAGCAGTGTGCCCCTGTGGCCATGAAGACCAACAGCATCCAGGCTTGGATCAGCCATGGTGTGGCCAACAGGAGGAGGGAAGGAATCATCCCCTGGGCTCGGCACTGTGGAGGTCGCACTTTCAATCCTGGGTTCAGTTTTGGGCCCCTCAGCACAAAAAATGCATTGAGAGGCTGGAACATTTCCAGAGAAGGGGAACGAAGCTGAGGAAGGGGCTGAAGCACAAGTATTATAAGGAACAGCTCAGGGACCTGTGGATTATTTAGCCTGGAGGTGTCTGAGGGGAGACCTCACTGCTCTCTGCAACTGCCTGAAAGGAGGTTGTAGCGAGGTGGGTGTTGGTCTATTCTTTCAATTAATAAGCAATAAGAGAGGAGAAAATGGCCTCAAATTGTACCAGAGGAGGTTTAAATGGGATATTGGGAAAAATTAATTTACTGAAGGAGTGGTGAAGCACTGGCAGAGGCTGCCCAAGGCAATGGTGGAGTCTCTATCCCTGAAGGGATTTAAAAGATGTGTAGATGTGGCACTTTGGGACATGGTTTAGTAGGCACAGTGGTCTTGGGCTGATAGCTGGACTCAATCTTAGAGGTCTTTTCCAACCTCAATGATTCTATGATTCTATTCTATGATTCAAACACACTGAAATATCTTTTCTGCTAGGCAGTGCTGGATTGTGAGGAGAGGTGTTTGAGTAACAATGAAGAGGTCACATTTTAGTCCAGAACAGCCAGAAAAAAAAGGGTGGAAGAAGAAGAAGGGGGGGAGGGACACCCACAACTTTTTCTTAAGGAGTTGTGCAAACTCAAAAGTTGTGCAAGAGTCAAAGAAGAAAGCCAGTGAGGTGACAAAGTGCTTCTGGAATGTGCTTTCTTCACGATGGACCGTGAACCAATCAATTCTGATGATGTACAAACTCCTCTTGGATAACAAGATTAGCAAAATGAATAATGACATTCTTGCCAATCCATATTCCTTTGGAAGAGGCACTGTCCTTTATCCATGAAGATGAGGCAGGGCTGTAAAGTGACACTGTAACTGTTATGGCATCCAGTTGAGCCACCTCTGGTCCTTGTGTGGCCCTGCCAGGACAGCAGCCATTTACAAGGACAGCAGATGTCAAGGATCCAAGCACCTTTATGGCCACCTGAATGCTTCCATCTTTGCCTACAGGCACTGAAATGAAGGCCAAGCATTACCTGCTTTCTGTTCAAAGATTGGTGCCGTAGCCAGTGGAACTGTTTTCATATCAAAAGGTTTGTCAGAAGGCTCCAGGGTATATTGGTGCAGGGCCTTCTCCATCCCAGGAACAGACACTGTCAATCCTGCAAAGCAGAAGGAAACAATGTCAGGTTTAATAGCAGGAACTGTCAGAGGCCTCCAGGAACTGCAATAATGGGTTCACAGAGAGGGTTTTGGATTGCTCACTGCACCAAAAGCAACAAGATGCCAGTCTGACAAACCTATCTACATCTCAATTGCCTCCTCCTTGATACACAAACAAGGAAGATTAAAGACATCTTCTCCACTGGCTCAGGTTGCAGAGAAAAGCTCTTGTGAGGAACTCCAGAGTTTACAGCTGGACAGATACAGTTTGGAGTTTGGCTCATAAAAAAAACATGGTATAAGCACTTTAATTTCTCGGTAAATACAAAACACATGCTAAATACTGCAAGATACTGGACAGAAGAAAAAAACAGCTCTGAAAATGGCACAGAAAGTTGCCATTCTGGAGGGTATTCAGCCTTAAGAGCCCACTCCTGAAAAGCCATCTTGCAATAGTCTTAAATACATTAAATACTCTGCTTGCATGGACTTTCAACCATAGACCATAAAACATTTTTATAACCAAGATGTTGGGTTGTAAAAGGTCTTGGCAATAAGATGTGTCGTCCTCACTCTGTATGAAAAAGGTGGAGCAAGAAAAGGAAGAGGCAATGATGAAAAAGCCCAACCCATGTTCCTGTTCCATTTCTTAGACCTTCCTTCCCTTATTTTGCTCAGTCTGCCATTCTCATGGAGCACAAGTACATCACGGGAGAGCGCCAGGGCCAGACACAACACTCAGCTCTGTCCTTTTGAGTTATTCCAACCCAAGTTACATTGCAGAAAACTATGGTTACAGCAAGAAGGCCCACCCAGAACACAGAACATGAAGTAACAGCTCAGATTACTTTCTATAACTGACCATTAAAAATATAGGCAGCGTTCAGCGCTATCTGTCTCTGCTGCAGCACATTCAAGTAGAACGTTGCTCTGTCACGAACCTCGTCATCGCTGTCCATCATGCACCTGATTTAGGGAACAAGAGGACAGCAGTCAGTCAGCTCAGGACACCACGAGAGCAGAGCTAAACACAGAATCATAGAATTGTTTAACTGGAAAACACCTTTGGGATCATCAAGTCCAACTGTACCTGGCTGCTACCAGAGCACCTCATCTGCCTGTCATTAAACACCTCCAGGGGTGGGGACTCAAACACTGTCCTGGGAAGCTTATTCCACTTCCTTCTCCTTTTGGTGAAGAAATTCTTCCTTACATCCAGTCTAAACCTCCCCTTCCTTGAAATGGGAACTCCTGAGATCACTACTCAACTGCACACAAAAGTTATGAGTAACATGGAAATATATTTTCTTGCTTCAAGAGCTCCATCCCAAGCAGTGTGGTCACCAGGGAGAGGGAGGGGATTCTGCCCCTCTGCTCTGCTCTTATGAGACCCCACCCGGTGTCCTGTGTCTGGTTCTGGAATCCCCAACATAAGAAGGATATGGAACTGTTGGAACAGGTCCAGAGGATGCCACAAAGATGATCCGAGGGCTGGAGCCCCTCTGCTATGAGGACAGGCTGAGAGAGTTGGGGTTCCTCAGCCTGGAGAAGAGAAGGCTCTAAGGAGACCTTAAAACAACCTTCCAGTACTTGAAAGGGCTCCAGGAAAGCTGGGGAGGGACTTTTTCCAAGGGCCTGGGTTGACAGGATGAGAGGGAATGGGTTTAAATTGTAAGGGGGAAGATTTAGATTAGACATTAGGAAGAAATTCTTGATGATGAGGGTGCTGACGCCCTGGCCCAGGTTGCCCAAAGAAGCCATGGATGCCCCATCCCTGGGGGTGTTCAAGGCCAGGTTGGATGGGGCCTTGAGCAGCCTGGTCCAGTGGGAGATGTCCCTGCCCATAGCAGGGGGGTTGGAACTGGATGACCTTTAAGGTCCCTTCCACCCTAAACCATTCTATAATTTTATGATATTCTACCCACTGAGGAATGTTCTCAGAGTGGACTACTATCAGATGTTTTCACAACTAATCACATTTGCCTCTTTCCAGCAGTGCTATGCTCCTTCCAGTAGTCAGGAAGGAAGGGAGATACCCAACTCCTGACTCCTCTACCAGGTTCCAGCAGCCACATCCCAGTGTAAGCTCTGACCTGGACTGACTTTGCTTCCTCCATGGAGCGAGACCACCCAGTGTCACCCACACAGCCACCACGTGCAAGGCACAGCTGTACCCACTCACCTCTGCAAAAGCACCAGGATGCTTGGAAGCAGATTCTCATTCTGGGCACCAAACTTCGCTAGCGCGCTTACAGCAGCTGGAAACGAAACCAGGGAGATGTCAGAGGTGCTTGAGCTGTAGGCAAACACGTTCCTAGAGTCATCACTGAAAGCACTGCGTGCACTGTTGTCCTCAAGTTCCAGTTACACAGGCTTCCACTTCCACTTTCCATAAAGCTTTTAGTATTTTCAAATGGAAATAGTTTTGTGTCAGGGAATAACAGAACAAGATCAGCTTAACAGCCCTGCTCAGAGTCAACCAGTTCAAGCTCCGTGGTTCATTCCAGTTGTTGGTCCCTCTGCTATCAGCTGTAGCTCAGCCCCCCAGGGAAATCCATTTCACACACCAGGGTGACACCTATAAAGTGATGACCGCATCCAGTGACTCTGCAAGGAGCTGAAACCCCTCAGCAACCACTTTGTGCTGCCTGTCCAAACCCACCTAATTTCAGCTCAGCATTGGCTTGAAGAAATGCCAACTACATAGAGAAAGCTCTATGAAGTACAAGCTTTATGACCTTGGTGGTTAAATGATGATCCATATTTTTAGGATGACAAAGTTTCTAGACAGTGTATGCTCTCTGAAGATGCTCTTAATGTGCTCCAGGGTTACAATTAGGAAACTGTGACAAAAGGAGCTGTCATCAAAAATCAAATGCAATCTAGACTGTACTGTGGGTGTGAGCTCGTTTTGCCTCCTCCCTCCCAGTAGTAATTCCTCTTCCACCACGCAGGAGATCAAGCTGACACTGATAGCTCCCCAGTGAGTGACAAAAGGCTGGGCACTCTAAAGGGTTTGTTGTAAAGCCTCCACAGGAAGGAAGTATCAGACTGCAACACACTTCCAAGGAGGAATTCTTATCTTGTGTGTGGGAGATTTCCATAGAAAGGGATAACAGGTTGTCTCTAAAGTCCCTTCCAACCCACACCATTCTATGATTCTGTGTAGCAGACAATTATGTTAAACAGGAACTGGCAGTGTTCCCTCCTCATGTATCACCTCCTGACTTCTAAGAGACATTCAAAGGAGGGACTAGATTCTAATCTATTGCTTATGTTCTGTGAAGCAGGAGGGCCAAGTGCTGATGCTGGGATGATATGAGGAATTCAAACACACTGCAGGACAAAAATCAGCTTCACAGCTGATGCAAAACAGTTTGGTTGGACTCAATGATCTCAAAGGTCTTTTCCAACCAGGTAATTTTACGATTCTAGGACCTAGGTCTTCACAGTGCCTGTGAAGTAACCATTGCCACCCAACCCCAAACCCAACTGCAGCCCTGATTTTTCCAGCAGAGCTCAGGCACGAAACCCTGGAGTGTTGGAGATGAACTTACCAGCCCTCACAGCCTCGTTCTCCAGCACCACCCTGTTGAATATGAAGCGGATGTACTTGGATGGGGATGGAGTCCTCGGCCCCTCTTTGCCCAGCAGGTGCAGGATCTTTGTAGCCAGGACAGTATGTTCGCAGTCTTCGATGAACTCGCAGAGGTGAGCCAAGCCAGATTCCTTACTCTCAGGATTCTCCTCAATGATGCTGATTATACAGTCCACAATGGCTCGTTTGTACTCAAAGCCACCCTGGGAAAGGAAAATCAAGGACACTGACCCCGCAGGCAAAGTTCTGCCCACAGTGCTGCTCAGTTCCTCACACGCTTCAATTACTTCTTCCCATTGAGAAAAATGAGCATTTGTACAAAAAGAGAAGGTGTGTGGGATGACCTAACAGGGTCTCCCCAGTCCCCCCTTGCCCACACAGAGACATCATCATTGACCAGTGGCAGAACCAGAGGGCAGGGACTTAAGCTTCGTCAGGGAAAGTTTAGACTTGATATGAGGAAAAAATTCTTCACTGAAAGGGTGATTGGCCATTGGAATGGGCTGCCCAGGGAGGGGGTGGAGTCACCGACCCTGGAGGTGTTTAAAGGGAGACTGGATGAGGCACTGAGTGCCATGGGTTAGATGATGGGTTGGTGTTGGTGTTAGTGTTAGGTTATAGGTTGGACTTGATGATCTCAGAGGTCCTTTCCAACCTTGTGATACTGTGATCATCCAAATATCTCTTCAGACCCGTTTTTGATGTGCCAGCTCTAACTCACAAACACATTTCAGACAGGTCTGACCCACCGTGTTCAGTTCTGGGCCCCTCACCACAAGAACACTGAGGGGCTGGAGCACATCCAGAGAAGGGCAACAGAGCTGGGGAAGGGGCTGGAGCACAGGGAATATGGGGAGTGGCTGAGGGTCCTGGGGCTATTTAGTCTGGAGAAGAGGAGGCTGAGGGGAGATCTCATCGCTCTCTGCAGCTCCCAGAAAGGAAAATGGAGCCAAGTGGGTGCTGGTCTCTTCTAACAAGTGGCAAATGATGAGAGGAAATGGCCTCAGGTTGTGCCAGGGGATATTTAGATTGGATACTTGGAAAAATGTCTTCACTGAAAGAGTGATGCAGCACTGGAAGAGGCTGCCCAGGGAAGGGGTGGAGTCTCCATGGCCCGAGGTGTTCAAAAAACATGTAGACATGGCACTTTGGGATATGGTTTAGTGGTGGCCTTGGCAGTGTTAAGTTTATGGTTGGACCTGATGATCTGAGAGGTCTTTTCCAACCTTAATGATTTGATGATTCTGTGAGCTAAAGAAGGTTCTGGCAGTGAGTGAGGCCCCGTGACTGCTGCATACCCAGTGCCATCAGGCAGAAGAGACCCTTTGTGCTGTCAGAGCTACCTGCCAATAACCAAACAAAGAAGGTTCACATACATCATCCCTGAGCATATTGGAGAGGAAGGTCATCATGACACTGTGCTTCCGAGGGTATTTCTGGCACAAAGCACTGACAGCCTGTACTACCACAACCTGCAAAACAACAGAGAAGAACATTAGTCACGTGCATTTGTTTTTCTATTAAAAACAGAGACTTCTCACTACCTCGAGTTGTCACCTTGATAGATTAAATTCATGTACAGGAAGGATACAAATCATGTGGTGGATTCTCAGCAGAAGTGCATTAACAGCCTTGTGCTGTTGTGCTGCAAGACCTGGCTCTGCTCAAGGGACAATAATTCAGGATGGATGACATTAATTCAAAGGCTTCCCTTCACTCCCTCTGTCCAGTGATGATCCTGACCTAATTAGGACTTACCAAGTTACATTTTGTCATTAAAACACTTTGCAATTTTAAACTTCTCTAATATTTATTTCCTTTCTTCATAAAACAAGTACTTAAGACCACTCTACAACAGTGGTCATTGACTTTGTAAAGACGTGATATGCTCCTCAAGACAATTCTATGGTGTAAAAGAGATGGGTACAAGTGAATTACCATCCTTAACCAAGTTGTTATCTGAGTTCATAGTGTCTAAACTTGACCAATGAGGTAGAAATTTACAGTTCACACTATTTCCTGTGTATCAGACTGAAGTGATAAAGACTCAGACAAAAAGTTAAAACCCCTCTGCCTCTCCAAAGAGGTAACTAGAAGGCAGTACAAGGTTTTGGAAGATACTGCACCAGGAATCCACAAAATTATGTTTATCCTTTCTTGGAGTGGTGGGAGGAAATGGCACAGTATATTTAAGTAGAAAAGCAGAGGACTACACCTTCTGAATTCCAAACTGGCTTTGGTTTATCACACTAAGTGACCAAAGCATTAATTAATGGGAAAAGCTTCATAAAAACAAGAATGGGAGAAAAACCTGCAGCTGGAAAGAGCAGAGGCCTCCAATGCCACACCTTAAACTCATCTGATATTTCTGACACGAAGGAAGAGATCTGTTTCATGAGCCTGTCTACACTGCTCTCACTGCCTGTCTTCAGCAGGGTGGTGATGGCAAGGGTAGCGATGCTGCGGTTGGAGTCGGTGATGAGGTTTTCCAGGTCCAGGTTGCAGGCAGTGACTGCAGATGGATGCTTCATGGCCACCTGGAAAGGACAGAATTCCAAATTATATGAGAGTAATAACATACAACAATTCAAAGCTTTTGATGGGGGAAGGATTAAAACTCCTGTTTTCCTCAAGCACTGGCGCATTGCACAAGGATTGCAACTAAACTGATATCACACAACTGCCGACAAGATGCAATCAAAGCTCAGCTTCTTTAGTTTCAGCGTTTCAAATGAAATCTAAGTTACAGCTCATGGGCTCAACAGTCACAAAATGCTGCTCTTGCAGTGCAAAGCTTTGAAATCAGAATATCAGGGGGCCTAAAAGAAAGCTGGGGAGGGGCTCTTGATCAAGGAGTGCAGGGTCCGGATGAGAAGGAATGGTTTTAAGCTGAAAGAGGGGAGATTGAGATGAGATCTTAGGAAGAAAGCTTTTACTGGGAGGATGGTGAGGCCCTGGAACAGGTTGCCAGAGAAATCTTGGATGTCCCATCCCTGGAGGTGTTCAAGGCCAGCCTGGACGGAGCTTTGAGCAACCTGATCCCATGGGAGGTGTCCCTGCCCATTGCAGGGTGTTGGAACTGGATAATCTTTAAGGTCCTTACTAACATAAACCATTCCATGAGTCTATGATTACTTCCTTCACATACATCCTATCCACACTTTTGCAGCAGTGAATATCTGAGACTGCTTCCTTACAGCTGAGAACTCACAAGTTATAAAACTAAACGTTCTTACAGCCCTGTGGTCCAGAAATGGGCAAACATAGCCTGAGTGCAGGAAAGGTTTGTTTCAGACCAGGAGATCTGGCACAGAAAAGTTGATTCTCCAACATGGAGTATTTCCAAATACAGTAATCACAAGAGTAGTTACACTACTTCAGGTACCACACCATTAGGCACTGTAGTCTGGCTTCCTCTGCTGCTCACAGATTTATGCTTGTTTAGAGGTTTTGGGAGCACTCACTTTATTAAGGGTTCGCACCGCCGCGTATCTCAAGACAGGTTTGGGAGAACTACAGAAAAGCTGCAGCACTGAAAATAAAAAAAGAAAATAGTCAAGAGAAGGAACTCACAACAAAATGTTACAGAGTAGAGACAAAACACCAGCTCTCAGCACTGCAACTCCAGGCAATAGTAATGTCTGGAGAGAAGAGGTGAGAGCCCTCACGACCAGTCCAGGTGAGGAAAGGGAGCTGCTTTGTGCCAGCACTTGGATATTGAGAGGTGCAAATAGTTCAGTCAGAATTCACCATAGCAGAAAATAAGATAGGATCTCTTTCAAAGAACAAGAATAGAGAGGAAAATGCAATGTATGCACATTCAGCTATGTGGTGCTAAGTGTTCGTGTGGCTCTATTAATAATTAATCACTAGCTAATGACAACCTCCCAGTTTTCATCTCAAATGAATAATAATGCCATGAAACTGGTGGCAGTTGTTGACACTCTGGAGGGCAAAGAGGACCTGCAGAGGGATCCAGACAAATTGGAGAGCTGGGCAATTGCTGATCACACGAAGGGCACAAAGATTGCAGAGAAAGAGGGAGGAAAGGGATCTGGGGGTTCCAGCAAGTTGACCACGAGCCACCAGTGAGCCTTGGCAGCCAAGAGGGCAACCATGCCCTGGGGGGCATCAAGCCCAGCATCACCAGCCGGGCCAGGAAGGGGATTGTCCAGCTCTGCTCTGCACTGGGGAGGCCCCACCTCGAGGATTGGGGGCACTTTGGGGCACCCCAGGATAAAAAGGACATCAAAGTACTGGAGAATGACCAGAGGTCATAAAGCAGGTGAAAGGTCTAGAAGAGAAATTGTATGAGGAGAGGCTGAAGTCACTTGCTCTGTTCAGTGAAGAACTCATGGTAGTTCACTGCTTCCTCACAAGGGGAGGAGGAGGAGCAGGTGCTGATCACGCTAATCATCAATGACAGGACCTCAGGGAATGGCAGGAAGATGGGTCAGAGGAGGGTTAGACAGGACATCAGAAGAAGGTTCTTCCCCCAGAGGGTGGTGGAGCCCTGGAACAGCTCCCCAGGGAAGCAGTCCCAGCCTGACAATATTCCAGAAGGGTTTGGCCAAGGCCCTCAGCCCCACGGGGTGACTGTTGGGGTTGTCCTGTGCAGGGACAGGAGCTGGACTGGATGATCCTTGTGGGTCCCTTCCAACTGAGGTCATTCAGTGATTCTATGATAAAAGGCACTTTGTGTAGTTGTCTGTGGCACATCTGCACTACTAAGCTCTCCTCTACCTTCCCTTCCATCCCAGCTTCCTGCAGCTGGAAAAGAATGATCGCCGTGTGCCACCTCTAGTGCCCGTTCTCTAAAGCTCTGGATCAAACAGGGAAAAGCAATCCAAAAAAGGATCCAGAACTTGGGCACAATCAGAAATCTTAGGGTTTGATCCAGTATTTGTGTTGTGCCGTGCTGTTTCAGACAGGTTTTACCACATTTGCAGCTGCATCAGTGGTACAAAGGACTCCAACCAACCTGAAACAGCCGGCGCGAGCTCCCTGGCTGTGCAGTTTGGGAGGTGAATGATCGCAGAAGCGGCCTCATAAATAACCATTTCGTGCTTATTCCGCAGGCAGCTCTCGATGAAGCCGAACAGTGGACTTTCATGGCTGCAAACAGAAGACATTTCACTGCATTACACACAAACCACATCTCTGAGGATGTGAGAGAATGCACAGCCAGAGCACTGGCTTTCATGCCTCCTTCACTTCCATACTGCTCAACTCACACCTGGGCTCTCAACTTATTATTATTCAAGCTAGAAATACTGCATTCCAGAATACAGATTTTACTCCTAACCATGTATCCTATACCATTAATAAAAATTCCACTGATAAAAACTCCATCAAGAGGAGAATTTCTCAGGTAAGTGCACCCTCCCCTCATGGTATGAGATCACAGAACCATCTGGTTGGAAAAGACCTTTGAGATGATCGAGTCCAACCACACCTGCCCATTATTAAACCACATCCCTGAGAACCTCATCAACCTGTCTTTTAAACACCTCCAGGGATGAGGACCCAACCACCTCCCTGGGAAACCTCTGATAGCACTTAACAACCCTTTCAGTGAAGAAATGTTTCCTGATGTCCAATCTGACCCTGCCCTGGTGCAACTTGAGGCCATTATCTCTCGTCCCAACACCTTTCACTTGGGAGAAGAGACCAACCCCCACCTCACCACAACCTCCTTTCAGGGAGCTGTAGACAGTGATGAGGTCTCCCCTCAGCCTCCTCTTCTCCAGACTAAACAACCCCAGCTCCCTCAGCAGCTTTTTGCAAGACTTGTTCTCCAGCCCCTTCCCCAGCTACATTCCCTTCTCTGGATGTGCTCCAGACCCTCAATGTCCTTCTTGGAGTGAGGGGCCCAGAACTGACTCAAGGTGTGGCCTCACCAGTGCTGAGGCCAGGGACACAATCACTGCCCTGCTCCTGCTGCCCACGCTGTGTCTGATCCAGGCCAAGATGCCACTGGCCTTCTTGCCCACCTGGGCCACTGCTGGCTCATGTTCAGCTGCTGCCAACCAACACCCCAAGGTCCTTCTCCCCAGCCACTCCTCCCCAAGCCAGTAGTGTTGCATGGGGTTGCTGTGTCCCAAGTGCAGGACCCAGCATTTGACCTTGATTAAAATGGATATTAGGAAAAATTTCTTTACAGAAAGAGTAGTGAAGCACTGGCAGAGGCTGCCCAGGACAGTGGTGGAGTTTCCATCCCTGGAGGGGTTAAAAAAGCAGCCATGGCACTTCAGGACATGCTTCAGTAGACACGGTGGGGTTGGGCTGATCTGGATGATCTTTGAGGTCCTTTTCAACATTAATGATTCAATGACTCTGGATCCCTATTGCATTTGAAATGCTTCTAACACACAAAGTACAAAATATTTCCAAATATTATTCTGCAGTTTTAATCCTACTTTCAGTTCAATTCTGAGGGTACAGAGACAAAACAAAAACCCAAACCCCACTCCACGACTGCCACAGGTACACCTCTCAGTTCACACTGGCATTTCGCTTCTCTCCGCGCTGTTTTGAACCTCACAGTTCTCCACAGATTCCCACAAAATTTAAAAATGCCAATTTTCTAGCTACTGTTTAACAGAAACTCCAATTATTTTGTAATTCTGCCTCTCACTCACCTCTCTTCAGATTCCTTCAAGAGTTTGCTTGCAATTCGGATCAGCATGCAGTAGGCAAACTGGGATTTCAATCCAGATTTAGTGAATTTATTCAACATCTTGGAAACCGCAAGGCGGTCGTTCCTCCTAAGGTGATAGAGCAGCCCCAAAGCATGGTACTAGGAAACAAGAGAGAGAGATGTGCAGGCATTGAATACAAACTGTAGCTGGAAAAGCCAGGCTCTAAGACAAAAAAAGAAGGTTAATAATGGGTGTTTCCTGGCAGAAATACATTCTAACCTCAAATGATCTGAATTTCCTGACAAGTTATTAAAGATATGTATTTCTTTCCCCCTCCTATTCATCATAAGGCAGCCTCAGGATATTCCTGAAGATCAAAAGAGCCATGAAGTTGGTTTATTCCCTTTCCTCCCCATTAAATGTCAGAACTTCAAAGGTTTCAGCCTACTAAATTAATACTGCAGAATAACACTTGTGTTTCAAGTACACTCAACATCCAGGATATCCCAAGGCCTTTAAATGACAGCTGACCTTACACAAACCCTCAAGGAATTTATGGTACCTGTCAAAGTCCAAAGCCACATTTCTAGTTGCTTGCCAAGTTGTTTTGGGGGTTTTTGCCATAAGAATGATTAAGGCTTAATTAGAAGCTGCTAAGAGGGCTAGAAAAAAAATCTGATTTTAGAGCTTCATTTCTGATCGTTGGATGTACAGAATAATTTCCTTTCCACGGCTGTTTGGAATATTCATGCAAAGCTTTTGCAAATATGTAAATTTTACTGATATCCAGGCTAATCTCTGCAGTTCTGGAGCAACCAGCAAACATTCTGAAGGCCAAAATGAGAAATTACGGTGTTCTGGGAGGCAGTGAGATAATTTCTTAAGCTTTCTTGAAAACTCAGAGTCAAAGCTCTTCTGCAACAGCTACTGGGAACCAGCCAGTGGCACCCCAGCTATCAGAAGGTTGGCAGGAAAAGGGCAGAGGAAGAGCCAACTCACTGAAGAGCCAACTCTTAATTAAAAACCTTGCACTGGGATAACGGAGAAACTCGTGATTTTCTGAAACAGTCAAGTTGTTTCCCTCAAGTCACAATTCTTGGTTTTGAAAGTATAAGGGAAAAAAGGATAAACCAGTTACTTTTTCTAAGGTTATTGTAAGAACTCACAGAACAGCATTAAAACTTCACAGTTTAGAGCTTCCTGGGAGCCACCACCCTCAAACTTACCTGTACCATGACGTTGTCACTAGAAGCTGCTTCTTGAGCTTCGTTGATCCACCGTTTGACTACGTCATAATTGATCTTCATCATGTGCTGGAAGAAACCACAAACTGAGACTACAGACAAGCTAAAACCAGAAGCACAGTGAAGCACCATGAGCTTTGCCTGCAGTTTTTAAGCTTAAAGACTCTGAGACAATTCAGGGCTTTGCTACATTCAGGGCTTTGTTGGGAAGATCTCATCACTGTCTACAACTCCCAGGAAGGAGGCTGTAGGGAGGTGGGTGTTGATCCCTTCTCCCCAGTGACAGGTGATGGGATGAGAGGGAAAGGCTTCAAGTTGCACCCAGGGAGGTTCAGATTAGACATGAAGAAACATTTCTTCATCAAAATGGTTCTCATGCCCTGGCAGAGGCTGCCCAGGGAGGTGGTGGAGTCCCCATCCCTGGAGGGGTTTAAAAGATGGGTGGATGAGGTGCTCAGGGATGTGGTTCAGTAGTGGACAGGGTTGGTTGGACTCAATGATCTCAAAGGTCTTTTCCAAACAAGTGATTCCATGATTCTATGATATTACAGGTAACAAACAGTAACTCCCAAATATGTAGTTTGTATGGATGCATTTGTTTTAATGTAGAAAAAAAATAACTCAGAGCAGTTTTATTTACGTTCAAAGAGGACAGGAGACAATATGAGGACATTCCACCTGCCTCCAGCTAATCCCACAGGAAGACTTCAGTCACCAGGACCAGCACAGCTTTGTTTGCACCCTCTGGGTCCTCTACTCCACCTCATCAGCCAGACCCCTTGCCTCCTGCTCTGCCTTCTCGATTTACCAGTGCAGTCACTTTCTTTATCCTATGCAACTATAAAACGCCGTTTTTCATAGAATCATAGAACATCCTGAGCTGGAAGGGACCCACAAGGATCATCCAGTCCAACTCCTGGCCCTGCACAGGACAACCCCAACAGTCACCCCGTGGGGCTGAGGGCCTTGGCCAAATGCTTCTGGAATATTGTCAGGCTGTGATTGCTTCCCTGGGGAGCTGTTCCAGTGCTCCACCACCCACTGAGTGAAGAACCCTCTCCTAATGTTCAAACTAACCCTCCTCCTCAAATATCTTCCTGCAACTACCTCAGATCACCAGAGAGAAGAGATCAGCACCCACTCCTCCTCCTTCTCTTGTGAGGAAGCTGTGAACTCTTGATGAGATCTCCCCTCAGTCTCCTCTTCTCCAGACTGAACAGACCAAGTGCCTTCAGCCGCTCCTCATGTGACTAAACCCTTCAGCAACTTCATGGCCTCCTCTGGGCACTCTCCAGTAGCTTTAGATCCTTTTTATCCTGCGGTGACCAAAACTGACCCCAGTGCTCAAGGTAAGGCCACACCAGTGCGGAGCAGAGTGGGACAATTCCCTCTCCTGACCAGTCAGCAATGCCATGATGGATTCACCCCAGGACACAGTTGGCCCTTTTGGCTGCCAGGGCACTGTTGGCAGGTGGTACAGAAGAAGTCCTCAGAGTGGTAGTAAGGGCATAAAAAAACATAGCTCCACATTGATATTCAAATTCTTACATCTCTCACTTTTCACAATATCACAGGATCACAGTATCATAAGGTTGGAAAGGACCTCTGAGACCATCAAGTCCAACCTATAACCCAACACCAACACCAACCCATCATCTAACCCATGGCACTCAGTGCCTCATCCAGTCTCCCCTCAAACACCTCCAGGGTTGGTGACTCCACCCCCTCCCTGGGTGCTCATTCCAGTGACCAATCACCCTTTCAGTGAAGAACTTTCTCCTCACATCAAGCCTAAACTTTCCCTGACCAAGCTTGAGTCCCTGCCCTCCAGTTCTGTCCCTGGGCACCTGAGAGAAGAGACCAACCCCTGCCCCACTACAACCTCCTTTGAGGGAGTTGTAGAGAGCAATGAGGTCTCCCCTGAGCCTCCTCTTCTCCAGACTAAACAGCCCCAGCTCCCTCAGTCACTCCTCGTAGGGCTTGTGCTCCAGCCCCTTCCCCATCTTCATTGCCCTCCTCTGGACACATCTCAGTCTCAGACTTCCATGCTTTCACTCTCATATTTTAACCTAATATTTCACTCTCCTATTTTAACCTAAATATTAACCTAATGAGATATTTTCCAGCTTTTTCTCCTGAATAAGAGAGAAAAAAACCCTATGAACTTCTCCATCTTGCTCTCCTATTAAATAGTAGCAAAAATAATCTCAAATTGAAGACTTATCAGGCCAGCAATTTCACGGATTTATCTTTTGCAGAGCTTTTATTGCCTGCTCTTTCAGTTCTCAACGTTAGCTCCTACACAGAACAGAACAGGCTGTTTCTTCTTGCCCTCACCAAACTGATAAGCACTTTCACGTCATCAGTTGTGCTCTACTTTTCAAAACAGACAATGCCCCTCCCCAGAGAAATTAATGTTCTATAACTGTAGAGAGAGATGACTGAGAACTTTGCACCTAAAGTTAATACAGTTGATGTACTCTGAGGCAAGAGAATGTTAAGGAGTTTGAGAAGCAGAGGCTTCTTGACAGAAAGCAAACCCCACCACTACTATTCTTTGTTTTCACATAACAATAGGGGTTAGAAGGGACCTCTGGAGCTCACCCAGTCCAGCCCCCCTGCTAAAGCAGGTTCCTTAGAGCAGATTGCACAGAAATGCATCCAGGTGGGTTTTGAATGTCTCCAGAGAATGAGATCCCACCTCTCCAGGCAGGCAGTTCCAGTGCTGTGTCACCCTCAAAGTAAAGAATTTTTCCTCATGTTCAGGTGATTGTTCCTGTGCTCCAGTTTATGCCCATCACCCCCTGTCCTGTCACTGGGCACCGCTGCAAAGAATCTGACCCCATTCCCTTGACACCTGCCCCTTAAGATATTTATAATCATTGATAAAGTCCCCTCTCAAGTTTTCTTTTATCTAGGCTAAACAGAACCAAGTGTCTCATCAACCTTTCCTCATGAGAGTGATGCTCCAGTCCCTTAATCATCTTTGTTGCCCTCCACGGGACTCTTTCAAGTAGTTCCTTGTCTTTCTTGAACTGGGGAGCCCAGAACTGGACAAAATACTCCAGACATGGCCTCACTAGGGCAGAGTAGAGGGGGAGGAGAACCTCCCTCAATCTGCTGATCAGTCTTCCTAATGCACCCCAAGATTCCATTGGCCTTCTTGGCCACAAGATCAGACTTCTGGCTTGTTGTCAACTTGTTGTTCATGAGTGAATGCAATTCACTTCAATTCAATTCAATGCCTTCAATGGCATTACCTGAGGTTGTAGTCCTGATTGAAAACTTACATAGAAATTGTTTCCTAACTTCTGAGAAATAAGCTAGAAAATAGGTGAGGAGATAAAGAGTCACATCAAAGGAAAAGAAGATGAAGAAAGAGCAAACCCTGTGTGTACATCTGACCAGCCTTCCCAGCACAACCCAATGCACAGAGTTCCAATAATCCACTCCTCTACTTACTAAGGAAGACACCAGTGCAGAACTGGACACGCTGGGGACTTTGTCCACAATGGCTTGCTTCATGTACCTCTCAATGGCTTGCAACATCGTACCCTACGGAAGGGAAACAGAGAAAAGAGTTGATGCTCTGGAGGCAGCACATAAAAGCAGTACAAGGCAAACACATCTGCACAGCACGTCCAAAAGGTTCTTAGAAAAGAGCTGGAATGCATAAATCTGTCAAGGGAGACATGAATACCAGCTGCTCACTCCTAGAGGTTCAACGATCAAAGTCTACAGCAAAGCAACTTCAGATCAGAAATCAGAGCTCCAAAGCTTCTGCTTTCCAACTCCATGTTTGCAGTGCTGCAGCTCCACAGAGCTCCTCACAGCTGCAGAGCAGCTCTCCCTGAAGCAGCAGCCTCATCGCTGCTGTAATACCACTGCTGAAAGCCCAGTTCTTCAGTTGGAAATGCACTCATCTTCCCTCCCACAAGAGGGATTGCATGGAATCACAGAATGACCTGAGGTGGAAGGGACCCACAAGGATCATCCAGTCCAACTCCTGTCCCTGCACAGGACAACCCCAACATTCACACCATGTGTGAGAGCATTGGCCAAATGCTTCTGGAATATTGGAGCTGTTCCAGTGCTCCACCACCCTCTGGGGGAAGAATATCTTCCTTATGTCCAACCTAATCCTCTCCTGGCACAACTTCCTGCCATTCCCTCAGTCCTATCACTGGTGACCAGGGAGAAGAGACCAGTGCCTGCTCTTCCTCCTTTGTACTCACATCAGTGATCCTGCAGAGTGCTCTGATGGCTGGGCCTCGGTACACGTCCTCCTTCCCTGTCATGTCTTTGGTCAAACTAAAACAAAGACACCCTGTTAACACTTCTTTATATTGCAATATCTTTGTCCTTTTGTAACACTCATCTCACTTGGCTCTTCTGCAAGCTGCTACCACACAACTGCTAAGGTCTAGGATTAGCTAGAAACAACCTCTTAACAATTAGCTATTTTGTGGAAACACAGAACATTACAAAATGCACTCTCCAAAATACTGCTTTGCCATAGGCCTGGTTTATTCAGCTCAGTCACCCTCCTCCTTAGAGGAGGTGTTCTTTCTACCACATGAAATTCTGGTTTAGATAACAATGAAGTTCAGTTTCCTGAACAGCTTTAAAAAATATAAACCAAAACAATTGTTTAGCATGTGCCACAGGTCTGATTTTTGCTCTCAGAACAACTACAATATCTACTCTGCAGTCAAATAAATTGATAGCACAGTTGGTGACCGAACCGAGCTCTGCTCTACTTCCCTGAACTGCTCTGACAGCCAAGGGAAACAGAAGGCAGGGCTGAAGCTTTCACAAAACCATCAAGCACCAATAATTAAAACAAAATCCAACAAAAAAAAACAAAATAGCAACTAATTGATAAACTACAGGCACGCCTCTTGCTTTTTAGTAAAGTAACACCACAGTAGAATCACTGAATGGTTTGGGTTGGAAGGGATCTCAAAGCCTACCCAGCTCCAACCCCTCTGCCTCGGGCAGGGACACCTCCCACCAGACCAGGCTGCTCAAAGCTCCATCCAACCTGGCCTAGAACACCTCCAGGGATGGGGCAGCCACAGCTTCTCTGGGCAACTTGTGCCAGGGCCTCACCACAATTGTGAAGAATTTCTTCCTAAGGTCTAATCTAAATCTCCCCCCTTCCAATTTAAAGCCATTCCCCCTCATCCTATCACTCCAGACCCTTGTAAAAAGTCCCTCCCCAGCTTTCCTGGGGCCCCTTCAGGTAATGGAAGATTGCTATCAGGTCTCCCCAAAGCCTCTCATTCTCCAGGTTGAACAACCCCAACTCTCTCAGCCTGCAGGAAGCTTGTAGAAAGAAGTTAACATTTCATTGGGTGACACACATTCTGTATTGTGGAACATTGTTTTCCCTTTATAAGGCTTAATTACAGAAAACCATAACAGCTAAAACACATTCAGGTGCAGTTGCTCATTGCAGAGCTCTGACGCTGTTTTCTGTAGGTTCCTCTACCTGCTCGTGACAATGATGACATCCTCAGAAATATTGGCCATCTCTTTGATAGTGAGGTAACACATTCTTCTCAGGGTTTGCTGTGAAAGTCATGCAAAAAAAAACATTAAACCCAATGGTAATTATTAATAAACACTTTATACGTGTTTTAAAGATAAATATTTAAGTTTAAAAGTTAAACTTTTAAACAGAACAGCCTCTTTACCTTATACAAAGTTACAAGCACACAGGTAAAACCATGTTCAATATCTGGGTAACAGCCTCACTCTGTCATCAAACCAAGAAGAAGAATCATAGAATCATGGAATGGTTTGGGTTGGAAGGGACCTCAAAGATCATCCAGTTCCAACCCAAAGAGACAACTTCCACTGGCTCAGGTTGCTCAAGGCTCAATCCAACATCCAGGAAGGGGGAATCCCGGGCAACCTGTGCCACTGCCTCAACACCCTTATCGTGAAGAAATAATATATGTATATATAGTAAAAATATGTCTAAATAAAAATCCACATGCTTCATGAAAGAAGCAGTAACATCACATCTGTGTACAGAAGCCTCAAAATTATCAGTTAAAAGCCTTAAAACCAACTTTCTCTGATCTATTTATCATTGAAAAATAGAAACATGTAAGGAGCACCAACACTTTAATTCTCTGAAAGCAAATGGCAGCTTTACTATTTAAAATGTAGATATGAGAAAGGCCTCAAACACTCTGTACTCCCAGAATTTCCATTCCATCTTTGAACAGTTGCACACGCCGCCTTCCTCAACCAAATCCCTAAAAACATGATGTGCCAGATCATTTTTAACAAACACCAACAAGAGCCATCAGATAAGGCACACTCCTTTCAGTCCTTACGCTCTGCAAAAGAGAACTTAATTCTGGGCAAAGTCCAAAGGTTAATCCAGCATTTTTAGGATGTTCTCATGCCTTAACTCTGTGCTGATTCATGAATTGAGCAAGTTGTTCTAGGGAATTCAGTATTCCATCTACAGGCAACTTTTAAATTCTATTTTGAGTTAAGCAGATGGGGGTTGATTTGAAAGTGTCAGAAACAATCACAATATTATCCTCATTTGGATACTAAGGCTTTCTCTCATTATTTGCATTTTTTGTAACTGTAATTAACTCAGAAAACAAACCCCACCACCAAAATCAACCTGCAGAAGTCACCATATGTTCATACTCAAGTCCTTTGTTTCCAAACCATGAACTGCCTTCAGCAAGCACTTTGCATGCAAAGCTTGTTCTCTGGAGTGCCTCACCCTCCACCCACACCCCAGTATCCAACTGTTTTGTAATTACTGCAAATCCAGACAAAACCAGGAAGGCAGCAAGCGGTAAACAGTAGGTACTTACATCGTTAGATTGAAATAATCTGGTCATTGCAAAAAAAGCTTCTGTGGCTTCAGTGGTTCCAAAGTGTTCACCCTGAAAAGAGCACAAAACCAACATCATCATCATCTATTTGCCCTAAACTTCCAGTCCCCATTTACAATACCTGCTCACACACGAAGAAGCTTTTATTTGAAGACTTTTCCTTGTGTGAGAAGTAGTCCCTCCCTCACCTCATGTCTCCTAGGGAGCACACACCAAGTTTACCACACCAAGGGGCTCTTTAACTTGGTTTCAACAATGGTGGAACTGTCTGACAAGATGCCTATGCTCCCTCTTTGACATCAGTGTGTCAGCAGCTGGTTCTGTGTCGCACTCGTTAACCAGAAGGATCCCCTTCCTTGAAAGGGATCTACTTAGAGAGCAGGGGATGCTTAGATTGGATATTAGGAAAAACTTCTTCACTGAAAGAGTGGTGAAGCACTGGCAGAGGCTGCCCAGGGCAGTGCTGCAGTTTTTACCCCTAGAAGGGTTCAAAAAACACGTAGATGTGGCACTTCAGGACATGGTTTAATAGACACAGTGGTGTTGGACTCACAGTTGGACTTCATGATCTCAGAGGTCTTTTCCAACCTTAATGATTCTATGATTAATGATTAAGATGATGGCACAGGTTCCTCCTCACCGGACATGCAGGAAACATGATCTATGTGGATGCCTAAAAATAGTCTCCTTCCTTATCTTGCTTCCCATTTCTCCCCAGACAAAAAAACACCACTTCATCACCCCCTGGCCTGTTTTCTTACCTCACCTCAGTTATTCCTACGTTAGCTGGGTAAACACAAGCAGTTTTTAACTGCACAGTGCTGTGGTGAACACAGACCAAACAGCAGCTCTCACTGGGCACTCAGAAAAAAGCCTTACAAGCTTCAGTGACACTCATCTTGCTCACCTCAGCAGCAAAATTGGAAGGCAGAACATAATACTACACTCTAAACACTCCATTTTTAATCTCCTTAAAGTTACCTCCCAGGTCTGACAGGAAGAGGTATAAAACTTTCCCACTGAAAGTGATCAGAAATTCACTTCAGAAATATTCATTCCAGCTGGTAAATGTTAACAGTTACCTGGTTCAGCAAGTAAAGGATCTTGGTGAGGATGTGCAGACATCTTCGAGGATTTATAGGTGTCTCATTAAAGATACGAGCCTGCAAACACAGCATAAACACTGTATTACAGTATAAACCACCAATAATAATTTCTCTTTCACCATAAAAAAGTAGAGCAAATTGTTTTCAACCAAGTATTTATAACATTTTTCACTCTAAAAATTGTCACAAAACACTCATTCTTGACATTAAGCTCATGCTGGATGGGCAGCAACCCAAAGGACAATGACTTTCTTTACCACCTGGAAACAGCAAAAATACTTTAAAATAAAAGCATAATTACTCAATTCTTTCCACAGCATTTGCAGCCCAAATTCTACTTATCACTAGTCTGTAGGAACATGAAACTGAAATGATTAAGTTCCTATGAGTAGATTAAGTGCTCAAGGTTATGATTTAGTAGTGAATAAGTATGGCTGGACTCGATGACCTCAAAAGTCTTTTCCAACCAAGTGATTCTATGATTCTACACTTACAGCCCTTGGCACCCACCAAAATCCCCCACTATTTAACCACACATTAAGCTCACCACTTGCAATGAATCTCTGAGCACACACAGAGAAGCAGGAAAACAAAGTACATGGAATGAGCACAGGAAAACCAGCAGGCCAGCTCCTCAGAAAGAGCACAAGGAGATCCTACGTGTCCGCAGGGAAGGCAGAAGCCATGTGTAACCTAATCACCACACAGAAACCCTTCCCAGAACAATTTCATGTGCACTTAATTTGCACACCCTGTCATTTTAAATTAACTGCATGAATTCAGCCATTCACATTTCTGGGAGCTGCACTGTAAAACTTCCTTAACTGCTAAGACTCCCTGAACGATAAAGAGCTAAACAGTATTACACCATGATTATTCAATACCTCCTGAAGCACAGCACTCTTCTCCAAATGTTGGAAAGGATTAGAGCCACTACCTGAGGAAGAAAAGAGACCTCTTGGTTAAGGAAATGCAGGAACAGCCCCTACACTTTACAAAACCATCTCAATGCTACAGTGACATTCCTCTCAAAATAACCGGTGTTATCCACAAACAGTTCTGAATCCACTTTCTTAAGTTGAATATACAGCTACGAAAAAAATAGAGGGAGAGGCACTTTCAACATAGTTGGAAGGTGAAGAAGAAGAAAGTTGTTTACAATGAAAGCTGGGAGGGGCTCCTGATCACAAAGTGCAGGGACAGGATAAGGGGGAATGGTTTTAAGTTGAAAGAGGAGAGATTTGGATGAGATCTTAGCAGGAAAAAATTTCCTGTGAGGGTGGTGAGGCACTGGCACAGGTTGCACAGACAAGTCATGACTGCCCCATCCCTGGAGGTGTTCAAGGCCAGGTTGGGTGGGGCCTTGAGCACCCTGATCCAGTGGGAGGTGTCCCTGCCCATGGCAGGGGGGTGAAACTGGATGGGCTTTGAGGTCCCTTCCAACCCAAACCATTCTATGATTCCAATTTTGCCTTAATACTCCCTTTACATAAAACTACATACTCTTCTTTTTTTCTAGTCCTCCTGTTTTTATGCTTTTATTCCTCTGGGCACAGAAAGCACCAAGCACATCAAGACACAGATGCTGGTCAGGATGTAACCCAGAAGTCTATTGATCAATGCACCACACTGTGATCACTGAATCACAGAATCATGGAATGGTTCATGTTGGAAGGGACCTTAAAGATCATTTCCTACTTCCCTGCCATGTACAGGGACACCTTCTACTGCATCAGGTTGCTCAAAGCCTCATCCAAAACGGGCTACTCAGCACACTGAAACCAGTCTGGTTGCTGCACATCACAAAATCATTAACTCCAGGCCATCTTCTATAACTGCAGTTCCCTCAGACTTTTAACAGCCCAGATCCAGCTGCTGTGAGCAATGAACTTCTTGGAGATGACAGTAGCACATGGACGAGAGCAGCCTTCAGATCCAGCCCGCACAGCCACGAAAATCCCTCCAAACCCTCACTACTGCTTCTGGTCCTTTTCCTCCAGTGTCACTTTTCATTTCCAGTCCGTTCATTCTTCAGTTTTCACATCCCAAGCAGAAGGAAAATAAGAACGAAATGAAACTCAACCCAGCTAGGCACATCTTGTGGCTCAGAAGAGCTCTGAGCAGCAGCAGCGGAGAATGCAAAACGGCATCAGCCACCACAAGGCAACTCAAACTCAAGTTCCTGATGACTGGAGAACTGGTTCCCTACTCTGAGCAGCAGCAATAAAGAATCCAAGACAATATCAGCCACTATGGGTGACCTGAACTGAATTTCCTGATGACTGGGGAACTGGTTCCCTCCTCTGGGAAGCAGCACTGGAGAATTCAAGATGACATCAAACACTGGGAGCGGCAGGTGGGGAGGGGGCACGGGGAAGAGGGGGGGTATGGGGAGAGGGGAAGAAGGGGGGCACAGGGAAGAGGGGAAAGGGGGGGCACGGGGGAGAGGGGGGCACGGGGGAGAGGGGAAAGGGGGGGCATGGGGGAGAGGGGGGGCACGGGGGGAGAGGGGGGGCACGGGGGGAGAGGGGAAAGGGGGGAGAGGGGAAAGGGGGGGCACGGGGGAAAGGGGAAAGGGGGGAGAGGGGAAGGGGGAGGACGGGGGAGAGGGGAAAGGGGGGTACGAGGAAGAGGGGAAAGGGGAGGGCACGGGGGAGAGGGGAAAGGGGAGGGCACGGGGGAGAGGGGAAAGGGGAGGGCACGGGGGAGAGGGGAAAGGGGAGGGCACGGGGGAGAGGGGAAAGGGGAGGGCACGGGGGAGAGGGGAAAGGGGAGGGCACGGGGGAGAGGGGAAAGGGGAGGGCACGGGGGAGAGGGGAAAGGGGGGGCACGGGGAAGAGGGGAAAGGGGGGGCACGGGGAAGAGGGGAAAGGGGGGGCACGGGGAAGAGGGGAAAGGGGGGGCACGGGGGAGAGGGGAAAGGGGGGGCACGGGGGAGAGGGGAAAGGGGGGGCACGGGGGAGAGGGGAAAGGGGAGGGCACGGGGGAGAGGGGAAAGGGGAGGGCACGGGGGAGAGGGGAAAGGGGAGGGCACGGGGGAGAGGGGAAAGGGGAGGGCACGGGGGAGAGGGGAAAGGGGAGGGCACGGGGGAGAGGGGAAAGGGGGGGCACGGGGGAGAGGGGAAAGGGGGGGCACGGGGAAGAGGGGAAAGGGGGGGCACGGGGAAGAGGGGAAAGGGGGGGCACGGGGAAGAGGGGGGCACGGGGGAGAGGGGGGCACGGGGGAGAGGGGGGCACGGGGGAGAGGAGGGCACGGGGGGAGAGGAGGGCACGGGGGGGGAGAGGGGAAAGGGGGGGCACGGGGGAGAGGGGAAAGGGGGGGCACGGGGGAGAGGGGAGAGGGGGGGCACGGGGGAGAGGGGAGAGGGGGGGCACGGGAGAGAGGGGAGAGGGGGGGCACGGGGGAGAGGGGGGGCACGGGGGAGAGGGGAGAGGGGGGCACGGGGGAGAGGGGAGAGGGGGGCACGGGGGAGAGGGGAGAGGGGGGCACGGGGGAGAGGGGAGAGGGGGGCACGGGGGAGAGGGGGGGCACGGGGGAGAGGGGAAAGGGGGGGCACGGGGGAGAGGGGAAAGGGGGGGCACGGGGGAGAGGGGAAAGGGGGGGCACGGGGAAGCACGAAACGGGGGAACATGGGGGGGTTGAGGCAACACGGGGAGCGGGGAAGGCAACACGGGGGGGGGGGGGGGGGGGCAGGCGGGAACCGCTTCCTTCCTGGCTTCCCCTCCACCCCCCAAATGCCGATCCAGGACACGGCGCGCACTGAGCGCCCCACGATCGCTCCCCCCGGCTCCCTCCCCGTCCCCGCACCGGACTCCTCGTCCTTCTTGTCAAACTTCTTGATCATGGTCGCGGCCGCCCGGCGCCCTCCCTTCAGGCCGCACCGCCCGCAGCCCCCGGCGGAAGACCCGCCCCCTCCCCGCGCCGCGCGCTGACAGCTGATTGGGCCGCGGCGCTGTCAATCAGCGCCCCGAGCGAGCCACGCCCACTTCTCGCGCGGCTGAGGGGGCGGGGCTGAGCGGGAGAGGGGAGCGGGAGGGGCCGCTTAAAGGGGCCGCGCTATGGTGAGGGGTGGCTGTGGAGTCATGGGATGGGTTCGATTTCGCAGTATCACAGTATCATGAGGTTGGAAAGGACCTCTGAGATCATCAAGTCCAACCTATAACCCAACACTAACACCAACACCAACCATCATCTAACCCATGGCACTCAGTGCCTCATCCAGTCTCCCCTTAAACACCTCCAGGGTTGGTGACTCCACGCCCTCCCTGGGTGCTCATTCCAGTGACCAATCACCCTTTGATCACCTTTTGATTTGAGGAGACCTCAAAGCCCATCCAGTTCCAACCCCCTGCCAGGGGCAGGGACACCTCCCACTGGACCAGGCGGCTCCAAGCCCCATCCAACCTGGCCTTGAACACCTCCAGGGATGGGGCAGCCACAGCTTCTCTGGGTGACCTGTGCCAGGGCCTCACAACCCTCACAGTGAAGAATTTCTTCCTAATGCCTCATCTAAATCTCCCTTCTTCTGATTTAAAGCCATCCCCCCTTGTCCTATCCCTTAAGTCCCTTGTAAAAAGTCCCTCCCTGGCTTTCCTGCAGCCCCTTCAGGTACAGGAAGGCTGCTGTGAGGGCCACCTGGAGCCTTTTCTTCTCCAGGCTGAACAACCCCAACTCTCTCAGCCTGTCCTGCTCCAGCCCTTGGATCATCTTCATGGCCTCCTCTGTACTCCCTCCAACAGCTCCTGACAACTCAGCCATTCCCCTTTGTCCTGTCACTACAGGCCCTTGTAAAAAGTCCCTCCCCAGCTTTCCTGGAGCCCCTTTCAGCACTGGGGGGCTGCTCTCTCTCCATATATCCATTTTACAATTGCTGAAGTAGGAGAACTGGCCTCCTGCACGAACCTTGAGTTGCCTCAGCCCACTGTTTGTGGGGATAACCTGGAGACACTGTTGTCTCCAGCAGTAGCACATGGAATATGTTGGTGGTGATTCTGCTCCTCTACTCTGCTCTCGTGAGACCTCACCTCAAATCTTGCCCTGTGTTCACTTCTGGAGTCTTCAGCACAGGAAGGACATGGATCTGTCCCAGAGGAGGCCATGAAGATGATCAGAGGTCTGCGAGGACAGGCTGAGAGAGCTGGGGTTGTTCAGCGTGGAGAAGAAAAGGCTCTGGGGAGACATTAGAGCAGCCTTCCAGTACTGAAAGGGGGCTCCAGGAAAGTTGGGGAGGGGCTCTTCCTGTGCTGAGGACTCCAGAACTGAATGCAGGGCTCCAGGTGAGGTATCACAAGAGCTGAGAAGAGGGTAGAATCCCCTTCCTTGACCCGCTGATCACACTTCTTTTGATTCAGCCCAGGATCCAGTTGGCCTTCTGGGCTGCAAGTGCACATTGCAGGCTCATGTTGAGCTTCTCATCAACCAACACCTCTCCTCTGTTCTTCTCCTCAGGGCTGCTCTCATTCCATTCTCTGCCCAGCCTGTATTTGTGCTTGGGATTGCCCTGACCCAGGTGCAGGACCTTGCAATTGGCCTTGTTGAACCTCATGATGTTCACTCAGACCCACCTCTCCAGCCTGTTCAGTTCCTCTAGATGGATTCTAAAGACTCTGTATGGTAATGTGCAGGTATTCAGCATTAACCATGGTTCTTTCTGGGGCCACCGACGTCCACCCAATTTTCATCCAGAAGGTTTAGTAGTACAGACAAGAATTTTTGGCAAGGCACAAAGAACAGAGTGGCCATTTCTGGAATGTCCTACTCAACTGCTCACATGGGGACGGGGTCAACCTCTGGCAGTAGTAATTCAGTGTCTTTTCCCCTAGAATTGTGAAATACACGAGAAGAAAACAATCTGAAGAAATGGCATGAGTATCAGAGTTCCTTCAACCATCTGTTTTTCCCTTCCCATACTTTGTCCGTAGTATTTTTGGCTGTTCCTAAACATCTCCAGGACAGAGAAACATCTGGGGTTATATTTGTAAATTGTGAAAAACAATTGGAAGCGCTGCAAGATAAACAATGTGGCTGAGAATCTCAGACACCATTTTTTATAACTGCTTGACTGATTTATGAATTTCTTGCCCACCAGGAGCTGTGGTAGACTTTACATTTGTTTGGTCAAATGGGAGATGTTTGCTGTATTCAAAAACCCAGTGGCTTTTAAGAATGGAAGTCTGTCCTGGGTTCAGTTTAGATAGAGTTAGTTTTCACAAGAAGCTGGGAGGGGATGCAGCTGACCCAGACTGGCCAAAGCAATATTCAATATCATGATGTCACACTCAGTATATGAGGGGGTAGTTGGCTGTAGGGGTGTGGCTGGTGGCATGGTTGACACCTTGGTTCATGGATTGGTAAGCACAGCTTGGTAAATGCAGCTCAGGATTACGTGGAGCTTCCATTTCTGGGCAGTGAGTGGTTTGCACTTTGTATCTTCAAGGATTCTATAGAGGAGGCTGAGGGAAGACCTCATCACCCTCAATAGCTTTTGGAAAGAGGTTGTGGTGAGGTGGGCGTTGGTCTCTTCTCTCAGGTAATAAGGGGTAGGAAATGGCCTCAAGTTGCGCCAGAGGAGGTCTAGATTGGATATTTGGAGAAAAATTCTTTACTGAAAGAGTGGTGAAGCACTGGCAGAGGCTCCCCAGGGCAGTGGTGGAATCTCCATCCCTGGAGGCGTTCAAAAAACATGTAGATGTGGCATTTTGGGACATGGTTTGGTAGGCACAGTGATATTGGGCTGATGGTTGGACTGGATGATCTTAGAGGTCTGTTCCAACCTTAATGATTCTGTGATTCTACCATCACTCGCTTTGTATATTCGTTTATCATTACCATAGAATCTTCCGGTTGGAAAAGACCTTTGAGATCATCGAGTCCAACCACACCTATCATCCGTTAAACCATGTCCCTCAAAAACTCATCCACCTGTTTTTTAAACACCTCCAGGGATGGAGACTCAACCACTTCCCTGGGCAGCTGTTCCAGTGCCTGACGACCCTTTCAGCAAAGAAGTTCTTCCTAATATCCAGTCTGAACCTCCCCTGGTGCAACTTCTGGCCACTTCCCGTTGTCCCATCACCTATCACTTGAGAGAAGAGATCAACACTTGCTCTGCCACAGCCTCCTTTCAGGGAGTTGTAGACAGGGATGAGGTCTCCTCTCAGCCTCCTCTTCTCCAAACTAAACAACCCCGGGTCCCTCAGCCGTTCCTCATATGACTTGTTCTCCAGCCCCTTCACCAGCCTCGTCGCCCTTCTCTATTGGTGCTATTGGTTTTTTCTCCTCCTTTGCTGTCCTGTTACACTGGTTTTATCCCAATCCATGAGTTTTACCTTCTTTGTTTCTAACTCTCCTCCCCATCCCACCAGTGCAGAAGGAGTGAGTGAGCAGCCAGGTGCTTCTTTGTTGCTGGCTGGGGATAAACCACAACAAAGCCCCTTAAGCTGTTTATGAAAGCTCTCTAAACATCAGGTGTCTTCAAACAATCTGTACGAGCAATGTGGAGCTGGAATTTCACTAAATCCATTTTCTTCCACATTGCAGCTGCTCTCCAGCTCCGCACAAGTTCAAGGCATCATGGAATCATAGAATGGGTTGTGTTGGAAGGGACCTCAAAGATCATCCAGTTCCAGCCCCCCTGCCACGGATTGACAGGGACATCTCCCACTGGATCTGGTTGCTCATAGCCCCGTCCAACCTGGCCTTGAACACCTCAAGGTATGAGGCAGCCACAACTTCTGTGGGCAACCTGGGCCAGGGCCTCCCCACCATTTCTTCCTAAGATCTCATTTCAATCTCCCTTTTTTTCAGCTTAAAACCGTTCCACCTCGTCCCCTCCCTGTACTCCCTGAGAAAGAGCCCCTCTCCAGCTCTCCTGGAGCCTCTTTTAGTTTAGGAAGGCTGCTCTAAAATCTCCCTGGAGCTTTCTCTTCTCTGAACAACCTCAACTCAAGATCCAACTGGGAAAGCAGACGATGTGTTACCTTTCTGGCCACAGAGGAGAATCACGTTAAGCCATGCTGGAGGCACTTAGCGCCGCTGTGTGACCACCAATCTTCCCTTCCTTGCCTGTGTCTGTGACATCTGCACAGTCAATGCCAGGACATCCTCTCACAACATTAATTAAAATTGGCAAAGATGGAGTGTTATTACTACTATGTCATTGTTTGAAGTTCAAGCAGAGGTCAGGAGATGTGGATGGCTGCTGATTGTACTCCTTTTGGCAGCAGGGCAGAATGAATCTTCTTGAATGCTGGGTGTCTCCGTGTTGGCCGTCCTGTTTGGGCTTTTGTTTTCAATTGAAAGATGAATGGTAGTTGCAAAGGGTAATTTATTCCAGACAGCTCTTTTGGGACAGGTTCACTCAGAAAAATCCCACGTTGTTTCTTGTGTCTGTGCTGGCTACAAAGGGCTTAAAGGCTGCATTGCTCCTCCTGCTCTGAAAAATCCAAGTAATAAAGTACCGTGTGACAGAAAGTAAACCATGATCTGTAACAGGACCAGGGAGAGAAGTATTTATCTATATATGTTAAATAAAGATTATGCAGAACCTTGAATTACATGCAGCTGCAGAAAAAAGTATCATAGAATCATGGAATCATAGAATGAGTTGGGTTGGAAGGGACCTTAAAGCCCATCCAGTTCCAAGCCCCTGCCACGGGCAGGGACACCTCCCACTGGATCAGGCTGCTCGAGGTCCCAAGAACTCAATCTGAGGAATTCTCCCATTTAATAACTTTTAATTAAAATAAATCCACAGTATTTTGAATCCTAGCCAAAGTGTTCACGATCTCTTATTTTTTTCATTTTCCTTATGCTGTTATTCAGGAATTTGTCACACTGGGGCTGTTCACTGCTCCATTCTCAGCAATAGAATCATAGAATGGTTTGAGTTGGAAGGGATAGTAAAGCCCATCCAGTTCCAAGCCCCTGCCATGGGCAGAGACACCCCCCACTGGATCAGGAGGCTCAAAGCTCCAATACAAATATAATTGGAATTCAGTGTAAACTACCATTTCTTTAGCTAACACTTGTATTAGGCTCTTATTCTGTTTGCTGGCTGGGAAGAGCAAACAACACGAATGTGGCGTCGTGCCAGCCGATACAAGAGGAATCCATCATTGTTTTTTGAACCACCTTCAATGAACAGATGGTATTTACATTGGGTCAATGCTTTCCAACGTAGAGTTGTAGAATCGCAGAATCGTAGAATGGTTTGGGTTGGAAGGGACCTCAAAGCCCATCCAGTTCCAATTCCCCTGCCAGGAGCACTGAGTCCAAGGGCAAAATCACTTCCCTGCTCCTGCTGGCCACACCATGGCTGATACAAGCCAGAATGCTGTTGGCCTCCTTGGCCACTGGAGCCACTGCTGGCTCGTGTTCCCCTGACGTTGGCCAGTACCCCCCAGGTCCTTTTCCACTGGGCAGATTTCCAGCTGCTCTTCCCCATGCTGGGAGCATTGCCTGGGGTTGCTGTGACCAAAGTGCAGGGCCCCACACAGCCTCATTGAACTGCATCACACTGGCCTTGGCCCGTCGGTTCCGGTCCCTCTGCAGAGCCTTCCTGCCCTCTGGCAGATCAATACTCCTGCCCAGTTTGGTGTCATCTACAAACTGACTGAGGGTGCCTTTGATCTCCTCAGCCAGATTGTTCATAAAGACATTAAACAGAACTGGCCCCAGCAAGGAGCCCTGGAGAACATTGCCTGTGACCACCCACCAACTGGATTCAGCTCCATTCACAACTCTTTGGCTTTGGCCATCTAGCCAGTTTTTTACCCAATGAAGAGAAGACCCACCCAAGCCATAAGCTGACAGTTTTTTTTCCAGGAGAATGCTGCAGGAAAAGGTGTCAAAGGCTTTGAGCATTGATTTTGCTTTAAGAGAAATCTTGTGGGGATGTTTCTGGCAGTCAGAAAGGGTTGGTTATTTGTTTCAGTATAAACAACTCCTGCCTTCTAGGATCTGATTTAATAGCACAAATTTAAGGCTTGTGACCAAAATTTAACCAGTTTTCTCTGAGAAAAGGCTGCAACGCTTTTCAAACCCTTACAAACCCAGAACTGAAATTCCCAAGAGTCAGGAAACCCACAAAGCAACCCAAAGGCAGAAAACCCCTTTTGTGGTTCGATCAGCGCTTCCCTTTCCCTCTCCACTCCCATTACTCCAAATGGAAAAGGAACTGAGTTTTCCCCAAAAATCCCAGCGGGGACCCCCTGTGAGCCATGCACATCCCACCCTGCTTCTCACCCAGTTCCAGCTGGATTCCTCAGCAGCAAAGTCACACTTCCAGGAACTCCAACATGGAGCAATTTCTCTTGTCAAGCTCAAGAGCAGCTTTTGGAGAGGCAGGATCTTCTTCAGCCAGATGCCAAAATGGGCTCATATCCATCATCAATGTGTTCCCGTGGACAGTAAAACCACTCCACTTTGACCAATTCTATCAATTTACAACCAAAAGCTGAAGTTATCAATGCCCATCAATGCATAAAAAGTAGAGCAAACCCAAGGGTGGTGCATTTTAGCTTGTATCAGAAAATGGCTTTGCCAACAATGCTTTGCACTTCTTTGTCTTCTTCATCTTTTTTCACAGAATGATAGAATGGTTTGGGGTGGAAGGGACATTAAAGCCCATCCAGTTCCAACCCCACTGCCACAGGCAGGGACACCTCCCACTGGTTCAGAGTGCTCAAGTCTTCATTCAGCCTGGCCTTGAACACCTCTAGGGATGGGGACAGCCACAACCTCCCTGGGCAACCTGTGCCAGGGCCTCCCCACCCTCAGCGTGAAGAATTTCTTCCCAATGCCCTATCTAAATCTCCCCTCTTCCAGTTTAAAGCCATTCCATTTTTTTTGTCTTATTCCTTTTGTCTTCATATTCTTCATTTCTTTGTCTTCATCACCTTCTTCATCTTCTTTGCCTAGAATCACAGAATGGTTTCACGTGGAAGGGATCTCAAAACCCATCCAGTTCCAACCCCTCAGCCATGGGCAGGGACACCTCCCACTGGACCAGTTTGCCCAAAGCCCCATCCAGCCTGTCCTCAAACACTGATGATCTCAAAGGTCTTTTCCAACCACATGATTCTATGATGGTTTGATTCTAGGATCTCCAGGGATGGGGCATCTGTGACTTCTCTGGGCAACCTGTGCCAGTGCCTCACCAACCACACAGAAAAACATTTCTTCCTAAAATCTCATGGCAATCTCCCCACTTTCAGCTTAAAACTGTTCCCCCTTGTCCTATCCCTGTGCTCCCTGATAAAGAGCCCCTCCTCAGCTTTCTTGCAGCTCCTTTCAGTCCTGGAAAGCTGCTCTATGATGTCTTCCCCCTCCAGGCTGAACAACCCAAGTCCCTCAGCCTGTCCTCATAGCAGAGGTGCTCAAGCCCTCTGATTATCTTCGTGGCCTCCTCTGGACCTGTTCCAACAGTTCCATATCCTTTTTATATTGGGGATTCCAGAAGTGGACACAGGACTCCAGGTGGGGTTCTCCAATCCCCTCCCTCACCCTGGTGTCTCCATGCCCTTCTAGGCAGCCCAGGACACTGTTGGCCTCCTGGGCTGTAAGTGCACGTTGCTGGCTTCTGTCGAGCTTCTCATCTCTCAGCACCCCAAGTCCTTCTCCTCAGGGCTGCTCTCAATCACTTTGTCCCCCATCCTGTATTGAAGCCACAGATTGCCCCAACCCAGCTGTAGGACCTTGCCCTCGGCCTTGCTGAACCTCATGAGGTTCACACAGCCCCACTTCTCCAGCTTGTCCCGGTCCTTCTGGACGCCATCCTGTCCTGGCATGACAACTGCCCCACTCAGCTTAGTGTCACCTTCAAATTTGCTGAGGGTGCCCTCGATCTCACTGTCTGTATCATCCACATTTTCTTTACCAAATCCCGTATCACCCTCAGCTCTTTCTTGCATAAGCTGCCTCTGAACTCTACCCTGCTGATTGCTTTTCGTAACTCACGTCATGTGAAATCAGAACTTGTCCAGAGTACATAGAATAAAGAACGTGCTATTTAAGCACTGAGCCCTGGGAATCTGGATTATCACTTCACCACTGTGTAACTGGTGCAGCATTTCCAGCCACATCACCCCGAGTGTTTCAAGTCAAGGTTTGCAGTCATGTGTGATGCTCTTTTAAAACACACTTGGCAGGATCAAGTGGTTTGTCAGCTCGTTGGGCCACCACCAGCAACCTCTTCTGTGTCAGGGGAGGTTAATGGAGGTTGATGCTCTCTCCTTGATGGACAGAAGAAGAATTCACCCACTTTTTATGAAGAAATGTTAAATGACTATGATGTGTTGTCCTCCAAATAGCCCTTTTCCTTCCCTTCTCTATTATAGAATCACTGAACGATCTGAGTTGGAAGGGACCCACATATGGCTCATTGAGTCCAGCTCCTGCCCCTGCACAGGACAACCTCAACATTCACCCCACGTGTCTGAGGGCATTGGCCAAATTGAAAAATGTCAGGCTTGGTGCCAGGCATTGTTTCCCCCCAGGCATTGCATCCCACCAGTACTGGATGCCCTCCCACATAATTGGTAACATTGCTAATGTTTGAGCCACCAGTGAGCCCTGGCAGCCACGAGGGCCAACCATGTCCTGAGGGGCATCAAGCACAGCATCTCCAGCTGGGCCAGGGAGAGGATTGTCTTGCTCTGCTCTGCTCTGGGGAGACCCCACCTCGAGTACTGTGTTCAGTTTTGGGCACCCCGGGATAAAAAGGACATCAAACTCCTGGAGAGTGTCCAGAGGAGGCCACAAAGCTGGTGAACGACCTAGAGAAGAAATCATATGAGGAGTGGTACCGCATCTCTCTCCAGGTATCAAATTCCCCCGGGAACTGCATCCACACCACCCCCCCGGTACTGCATCCCCCCCCCCCCCCGGTATCTCATCCCCTGCAAAAGCAAGGAATCCCCTCAGTATTGCATCTCTCCCCCCGGCGATCGCACCCCTCCCGGGTACCGCATCCCTCCCCAGTACTGCATCTCGCGGGTACCTCATCCCCTCGAAAGCAGTGAATCCCACCCCCTCCAATACTGCATCTTCCTCCGGTACCGAACTCCTCTGCTATCGCATCCCCCCCGGGATACCGAACCCCCCCAGTATTACATCCGTCCAAGTATCTCGTCCCCCCTCAAAGGCAATGAATCCCATCCCCTCGCCCAGTATTTCATCCACCCCGGGTACCGCATCCCCTCGGGCACCGCATCCCCTCGGGCACTGCATCCCCTCCCGGTACTGCATCATCCCGGGTACGAAAACACACCCGATATCACATCCCCCCAGGCTACCGGCCCCCCCTCGGTACCGCATCCTTCCTCGGGTACCGATTCCCTCCCCGCCCCGGGCGCTGCGCCCCTCCCTGCCGGTCTCCCCGGGATCGAAAGCGAAAGCGAAAGAGGGGGGGGAGGCGGCTGCGGCCACGCCGGGAATGTCCGCGGCGGAGCCCCCGCTGCTGCTCTGCGCTGCCCTCGCCCTCCTGCTGCCTGGGGCCACCGCCGACACCGGTAAGTGGGACTACCAGGGTGTGCCCGAGGCTACCAGGGGCTGCCCGACTCGCCCACGCCTTCCCCGGGGTGCTCACGCTGTTCCAAGGGGTGCCCATCTCCCTCTCTAGGTGCTCCACGCATCCCCCCGAGGAGCCCAGGCTGAACCCTGGGGTGCCCACCCCTCTCTCTAGGTGCCCCAAGCACCCCCGAGGTGCCCACGTTGCTCTCTGCTTGCCCACCCCTCTCTCTAGATGCCCCATGCACCCTCTCGAGGTGCCCATGCTCCACCCCAGTGTGCCCACACCCCTCCCTGTATGCCCAGTCCTTTCTCTAGGTCCCCCATGCACCCCGCTGAGGTGCCCTGGGATACCCATCCCTCCCTCTACGTGCCCCATGCTCCCTCTTGGGGTACCTACACTGCACCCCAGGTACCCATGCTTTCTCCTAGGGTGCCCAGGCTGCACCCAGGGATGTTCACACCCACCCCTGTGTGCCCACACCTCTCTCTATGTGCCCCGTGCATGCCCCATTGTGCCCACACCTCTCTCCAGGATACTCACACACCACTCCCTGTATGCCCACCCCTCTCTCTAGGTGTCCGTGCACCCCTTTGAGGTGCTCACGTTGCACCTTGGGGTGCCCATCCCTCTCCCAAAATGTCCATGCTGCTCCTTATCTGTCCACCCCTCTCTCTAGGTGCCCCACACACCCCCTGAGGTGCCCATGCTGCACCCCCCTGGGGCAGCCACACTTCTCAGAGTGCCCAACTTGCACCCTTGCACTCTCCAATCTCCTGGGTGCCACCTCCCTCCATGGGTGCTCACAGAGGCTGGGGGTGATTTTAAGGTCCATGCGATGGACCAGGTGGAGCTGCATCACCCCAGGATTTCACCCTGGCTGTGATCAGTGGGTTTTCCCTGGGACTGTTGACGTGTCCATGGCTGAGCATCACTGCCAAACTGGGAATGTCCCATTGTGTCTCACCTCTCCAAAAGCAACTCCAGGAAGGAGCAACCTGATCCAGTGGGAGGTGTCCCTGTCCATGGCAAAGGGTGGGAACTGGATGGGCTTTAAGGTCCCTTCCAACCCAAACCATTCCATGATTCTATGAATCCCCATCACCATCACAGCTCAGCAGGGAGAGTGGAGGAGCTGGAGATGCTCACAGCCCCAGGGAAGACCATTAGGAAACAATTAACTGAAAGTGTGGGAATTTTGAAGGGTTGTGTGGAAGCACAGGAAATAAGGCTGGAAAGGCACCACAAGGACTGGGGGCAGCTTTAGTGTTCTCCCTTCTCCAGGCTCTGCTGATACAGCTGCACCACCCAGGAAAATGAATTGTAAGATCATGGAATGGGTTGGGTTGGAAGGGACCTCAAAGCCCATCCAGTTCCAACCCCCTGCCATAGTCAGGGCCAGCTCCCACCAGACCAGGCTGCTCAAGGCCCCATCCAACCTGGCCTTGAACACCTCCAGGGATGGGGCAGCCACCACTTCTCTGGGCAACCTGTGCCAGGGCCTCACCACCCTCAGAGCGAAGAATTTGCCTCAAATGAGCTTATTCTGATTTCTCAAGAGCTGGCGGGTGCTATGAGGGCTCTAAAATTACTCGAGCGGCAGAAGTAAGGCAGGAGAGCTGCACGGGCAAACATCTCATAAGAGGCTTAAAATAGCTTTACCAGAAGTCAATGTCCTGCCCACAACATTCTGTCATGAGACCTCACCTGGAGCCCTGCATTGAGTTCTGGAGTCGTCAGCACAGGAAGGACATGGATGTGTTGTAGCCAGTCCACAGGAGGCCATGAAGCACCTTCCATACAAGGACAGGCTGAGAGAGTTGGGGTTGTTCAGCCTGGAGAAGAGAAGGCTCCAAGGAGACCTTAGAGCAGCCTCCCAGTTCTGACAGGGGCTCCAGGAAAGCTGGGGAGGGGCTCTTGATCAGGGAGTGCAGGGACAGGACAAGGGGGAATGGTTTGAAGCTGAAAGAGGGGAGATTGAGATGAGATCTTAGGAAGAAATGTTTGTCTGTGAGGGTGGGGAGGCCCCGGCCCAGGTTGCCCAGAGAAGCTGTGGTTGCCCCATCCCTGGAGGTGTTCAAGGCCAGGTTGGATGGGGCTTGGAGCCCCCTGAGCCAGTGGGAGGTGTCCCTGCCCATGGCAGGGGAGTGGAACTGGATGGGCTTGGAGGTCTCTTCCAACCCAAACCACTCGGTGATTCCTGGTAGCAGTGATGCAATCAGGACCATTGTTTGGGGCAGAAAACTGGGAATCACATTTGCTCCTGCTTTCCATCCCCAGCACAGCTGATCGAGTGTAAATGTTTTTGGTTAAAAATATGAAGAAGTTTTATTTATTTCTCTGATTTGGCTTTTCTTGTGAATTCTCCAGTCTTGAGCACAGACTTGTGAAATTGCTCCTTTATCGATGTTTTTGGCTTACGGTTTTTAAACCGGTAAAAGAAAATTAATGTTTTGCTGATGATTTTCTATGGAAAATAGCCAACTTTTCCTATTGTGGATTCTCTGGTGTCCAGTTGTGGTTGTGCAGCCCCACAAAGCCCTAATAAGAGCAAGTGCCAGGTTCTGCACCTCGGACACGGCAACTCTGGGTGTCCACACAGACTGGGGAGGGAGAGGCTGGGGAGCAGCCCTGCAGAGAGGGACCTGGGGTTCTGGTTGGTGGCAAGGTGACCACGAGCCACCAGTGAGCCCTGGCAGCCAAGAGGGCAACTGTGTCCTGGGGGGCATCAAGCCCAGCATCGCCAGCCGGGCCAGGGAGGGGATTGTCCCGCTCTGCTCTGCTCTGGGGAGGCCCCACCTCGAGCACTGGGGGCACTTTGGGGCACCCCAGGATCCAAAGGACATCAAAGCCCTGGAGAGTGTCCAGAGGAGGCCCCAAAGCTGGGGAAGGCTTTGGAGGAGAAATCCTCTGAGGAGAGGCTGAAGGCACTGGGTGTGTTCAGCTGGAGAAGAGGAGCCTGAGGGGGGACCTCAGAGCTGCTTCCTCAGCAGGGGAGGAGGAGGAGCAGGCGCTGAGCTCTTCTCTCTGGGGAGCAAGGCCAGGAGCCCAGGGAAGGGCAGGAAGATGGGCCAGGGCAGGCTTGGCTTGGCCACCAGGAGAAGGTTCTTCCCCCAGAGCAGAGGGTGCTGGAGCCCTGGAACAGCTCCCCAGGGAAGCAGTCCCAGCCTGAGAATCTTCCAGCAGGGTTTGGCCAAGGCCCTCAGCCCCACGGGGTGACTGTTGGGGTTGTCCTGTGCAGGGATGGGAGTTGGACTGGATGGGCCTTGTGTGTCCCTTCCAACTCAGGGCATTCTATGATTCTATGATTCCATCAGTGGGATGCAGGGAATTCAGATGGAAATAAGGCAGTCAGTGGTGTTTCTCCAAGGCCAGTACCTGGCACTGCAGCTCGTTTTGGAGGTCATCTAATGATTCAATGGATCTTTGAGCCCTTGGGCCGACACATCGATGGCAAAATTCAACCAGCAAAGCTCAAAGGAGACAGGGACAAGTGGAGAGATGCTTTTGGCAATCCTGAGACAGTCTTAGGAGCTTTTCCTTGAATTAAATAGGAAAACAGAAGACAGATATTGTTTTGTTCTGTGCTCAAGTACCTGGTGGTGTCCAGATCCAGGGAATTTTATCAATCTGATTAAAAACAGCAAATAAGAGGAAGAGAGGTTTGTAGTTACTGCAGATCTCCTTGCTTGAGGTTTGTCATGATCACAGCTCTCCCATCCATCTGCATTTTATACTCTTTCCAATTCTTGCCAAGGTATAAAAGAAAACCTAAATCTTGGCCAAGCATCTCCAGGGCTGCAGCAGCGCTGGAAACCTGAATCCCCCAGAGAATCACAAAGTGGTTTGTATTGGAAGGGACCTTAAAGCCCATCCAGTTCCAACCCCTCTGCCGTGGGCAGGGACAGCTCCCACCAGACCAGGCTGCTGAAGGCCCAGTTCATCCATGCTGGGCATCACATCCCAGCCATGCATCCCTCCATCCTGGCCTTGTATGACATCCCAGCCGTGGATTGCTCCATCCCATCTGTGCATTGCTCCATCCTGGCCATGCATTGTTCCATCCTTCCTGTGCATGACATCCCAGCTGTGCTCTGCTCCACCTCAGCCCTGCATGGCTCCACCACACATTGCTCCACCCATCTGTACATCCCACCTCATCCATGCATCGCTCCATCCCAGCCACGCATCACATCCTCTCTGGGTATTGCTTCATCTTGACCTTGCATTGCTCCATCCCAAGCTGTGCATGACAGCCCAGCCACACATTGCTCAATCCTGGCTGTGCATTGCTCAGTCTTGGCTGTGCATCACATCCCAGCTGTGCTCTGCTCCACCTCAGCCACGCATCGCTCCACAACACATCAGTCCATCCATCCCACCCATGGGTGGACCACTCCGGCCTGGCTGTATGTTGCTTTATCCATTCTATGTCCACAGCAGCTCACCTGGGGAGAGAGGAGCTGGCAGAGGGGGTTGTGAGCATCTTTCCCAGGGGTCCAGGCATAGATGTGGTCTTGGGGCAACCAAGAAACTTTCTCCATTGCACCAGAAAAAGGAAGTGAAATTGTAACACCCTTGGGTGAAACCAACCTCAAGTCAAGGACAAAGGGGAAGCACGAGTCCTTCTGGGGATAAGGAAGGGCGTAACTCTCATGAGACCCCACCTGGAGTGCTGCATCCAGTTCTGGAATCCCCAACAGAAGAAGGATATGGGACCATTGGAACAGGTCCAGAGGAGGCCATGGAGATGCTCTGAGGGCTGGAGCACCTCTGCTGTGAGGACAGGCTGAGAGAGTTGGGGTTGTTCAGCCTGGAGAAGAGAAGGCTCCAGGGAGATCTTAGAGCAGCCTCCCAGTAGTGAATGGAGCTCCAGGAAAGCTGGGGAGGGACTTTTTCCAAGGGCCTGGAGTGACAGGATGAGGTGGAACGGCTTTCAATTGGAAGGGGGAAGATTTAGATTAGAAATTCAGAAGAAATTCTTCACAATGAGGGTGGTGAGAACCTGGCCCAGGTTGCCCAGGGATGTTGTGGCGGCCCCATCCCTGGAGGTGTTCAAGGCCAGGCTGGATGGAGCTTTGTGCAACCTGATCCAGAGGGAGGTGTCCCTGTCTGTGGCAGGGAGTTGGAACTGGATGGGCTTTGAGGTCCCTTCCAACCCAAACCATTCCATGATTCTATGATAACTCATTGCTTATCACTGCCCCAGTGTCTTGCAACGAGATGCTCAGATTTCAGCCTCCCCTGGGGCCACAGGCTGGAGCCTCTAGTGGGGAAAGACCCCAAGAGATGGCTGGAGGACTTGTGCAGCACCTGGAATTGTTCATGTCCAGCTGCAAAATAAATGGAGAAAAACAAGGTTGGTGAGCAGAGCTGAACTGCAGCAGCTGGTGGTGGGATGGAGCCGGGGCTGTCGGTCTGGGTCGGTCCCTGCAGGGGAATGAAATTCTGCAGAAGGCCTTTGGTGACAGAGGAGCTGCTACAAGTGACTCCAAAATGATGGAATAGAATCATAGAATCACTTGGTTGGAAAAGAACTTTGAGATCATCGAGTCCAACTGTCCCTGTCCACTACTAAACCAGATCCCTGAGCACCTCATCCACCCATCATTTAAACCTCCAGGTCTGGGGACTCCACCACCTCCCTGGGAGCCTCTGCCAGGGCCTGAGAACCCTTTTGGAAATGGAGCTTCCCCTTCTCCATCCCCTCTGCACCTTCACTGCTGCCTTATGGCAGCCCCAGGATGGCACCAATACCCCGTTCCCACCCCCCTGGCAGGATTTGACCCCCTTGGGTGCCGTTCAGCACAGCGAGACGGGGCCAGAAGGTGCCAGATCTCAACCTTTGGGATCTCCAGGTCTTTTTTGCTCTCCCCGCAGCGCGATGCAGCCGCCCCAAGGCCGTGGCCAACGCCCACATCGATGTGGGCAACAACACGGAGCTCAACGCCCGCGTGCGCTACAGCTGCAACCCCGGCTTCAAGCGCAAAGCCGGCACCTCCAGCCTCATCCAGTGCATCCTCCGGGACGGCGCCACCGAGCCCGCCTGGAGCGACACCACCCTGCGCTGCATCCGTAAGGACCCGCGCAGCGGCACGGCCGCCCGGGAGCGGGGACACCACCATCACTGACGTGGTGGAGGGGGACAGCTCCATCATTGACAGGGTGGAGGGGGACAAATCCATCATTGACAGGGTGGAGGAGGAGGACACCTCCATCATTGACAGGGTGGAGGAGGACAACTCCATCACTGACATGGTGGAGGAGGAGGACACCTCCATCACTGAGGTGGTGGAGGAGGACAACTCTGTCACTGAGGTGGTAGAGGAGGAGAACTCCATCACTGACAGGGTGGAGGACAACTCCGTCACTGATGTAGTGGAGGAGGACAAATCCATCACTGACAAGGTGGAAGAGGACACCTCCATCACTGAGGTGGTGGAGGAGGACAACTCCATCATTGACAGGGTGGAGGAGGACAACTCCACTGAGGTGGTGGAGGAGGAGGACACCTCCATCACTGACGTGGTGGAGGGGGACAGCTCCATCACTGACAGGGTGGAGGACAACTCCATCACTGAGGTGGTAGAGGAGGACAACTCCATCATTGACAGGGTGGAGGACAACTCCATCACTGAGGTGGTAGAGGAGGACAACTCCATCACTGACGTGGTGGAGGGGGACAGCTCCATCACTGACAGGGTGGAGGGGGACAGCTCCATCACTGACGTAGTGGAGGAGGACACCTCCATCATTGACAGGGTAGAGGAGGACAACTCCATCATTGACAGGGTGGAGGAGAATAACTCCCATCAGTGACATGGTGGAGGAGGACACCTCCATCACTGACAGGGTGGAGGACAACTCCATCACTGAGGTGGTAGAGGAGGACAACTCCATCACTGACGTGGTGGAGGGGGACAGCTCCATCACTGACAGGGTGGAGGACAAATCCATCACTGACGTAGTGGAGGAGGACACCTCCATCATTGACAGGGTAGAGGAGGACAACTCCATCAATGACATGGTGGAGGAGGTCAAATCCATCACTGACATAGTGGAGGAGGACAGCTCCATCACTGACAGGGTGGAGGAGAATAACTCCATCAGTGACATGGTGGAGGGGGACACCTCCATCACTGACAGGGTGGAGGACAAATCCATCACTGATGTAGTGAAGGAGGACATCTCCATCATTGACAGGGTGGAGGAGGACAACTCCATCACTGACGTGGTGGAGGGGGACAGCTCCATCACTGACAGGGTGGAGGAGGACAACTCCATCATTGACAGGGTGGAGGAGAATAACTCCCATCAGTGACATGGTGGAGGAGGACACCTCCATCACTGACAGGGTGGAGGACAACTCCATCACTGAGGTGGTAGAGGAGGACAACTCCATCACTGACGTAGTGGAGGAGGACACCTCCATCATTGACAGGGTAGAGGAGGACAACTCCATCACTGACGTGGTGGAGGAGGTCAAATCCATCACTGACATAGTGGAGGAGGACAACTCCATCATTGACGTGGTGGAGGGGGACAGCTCCATCACTGACAGGGTGGAGGAGGACAACTCCATCATTGACGTGGTGGAGGAGGACAAATCCATCACTGACATAGTGGAGGAGGACAGCTCCATCACTGAGGTGGTGGAGGAGGACAACTCCATCATTGACAGGGTGGAGGAGGACAACTCCATCATTGAGGTGGTGGAGGAGGTCAAATCCATCACTGACATAGTGGAGGAGGACAGCTCCATCACTGACAGGGTGGAGGAGAATAACTCCCATCAGTGACATGGTGGAGGAGGACAACTCCATCACTGACGTGGTGGAGGAGGAGAACTCCATCACTGATGTAGTGGAGGAGGACAAATCCATCACTGACGTAGTGGAGGAGGAGAACTCCATCACTGACAGGGTGGAGGAGGACAAATCCATCAATGATGTGGTGGAGGAAGACATCTCCATCACTGGTGTGGTGGTGGAGGATGTGGGAGGTGTGGGCACTGCTGTTGATGGTGACTCCGTGTTGTGTCTTCTCAAAGGAGATCCAGCTCTGCCTCCACTGAGTCCCAGCCCTGAGCTCCTGAAGGTGCCACACACCACGAGGACAACACAAAGAGGTGAGGAAGGGGCAAACACAGCCCAGGGGGGTTGGTTTGGGGCTGCTGTGACCACGGAACCTCAACCACCGTGGTGTGGAAACCAAACATTTCAAATTGTCAGATTGAATTATTTCAGTTGCCTGAAATTCTGCTGCCTCAGAGCTGCTGGATGGCTTGGGTTGTCCTCACCACAACCTGCCTGGAGCAGGCACGAGGCTGGGGACTCAAATACTGAACAGGACTTTTAATTGTTTAAATTAAGAAGTTTTGCACCATTTTCACCAGGAGGAACCACCGACACCAGCACAACCTCCACCCCTTCTCCAACACCAACACCTGGGCTGCCGGGAGCTGCCGGTCGGTCACCCCTGCCACCAGCAACTAATGGGTCATCACCGGAGACGTCCACGCTCTTGGAGATGCCCCCACCACTGGATGCATCCACAGAGGGAGAGGAGATGGCCCCAGGGACATCTCTGGGGACAACCCCGCTGCCTTCTGACCCCACGGACCAGGCTGCAGGTCAGGATGCCTCAATGGGGTAGATAATCCATCAATGGGGCTGGTTTCGGCCAGAAAAGGCTCCTCAACACAGGAAGGACAAGGTGGTGCTTCCAGAGGAGGCCATGAAGATGATCCAAGGGCTGGAGTACCTCTGCTACGAGGACAGGCTGAGAGAGTTGGGGTTGTTCAGCCTGGAGAAGAAAAGGCTCTGGGGATACCTTGGAGCAGCCTCCCAGGACTGAAAGGGGCTCCAGGAAAGCTGGGGAGGGGCTCTTGATCAGGGAGTGCAGGGATGGGATGAGGGGAACAGTTTTCAGCTGAAAGAGGAGAGATTGAGATGAGATCTTAGGAAGAAATTCTTCACTGAGGGTGGGAAGGCCCCGGCACAGGTTGCCCAGAGAAGCTGTGGCTGCCCCATCCCTGGAGGTGTTCAAGGCCAGGTTGGATGGGGCTTTGAGCCCCTGATCCAGTGGGAGGTGTCCCTGCCCATGGCAAGGGGTTGGAGGTCCCTTTTGATGTCCTTCCAACCCAAACCATTCCATGATTCTATAATTTACTTCTCCAATACATTTTTTTCCCTTCTTTCCAACCCCTCTTCAGTGAGGACCCCCCAAGCATCCCCCCCTTTCCTGCCTTTGCAGCTAAAAAGCTCCATTTCTCTCTTCTCTTCCAGTTTCCATCCAGACCGTGGCCTCCTCCATTGGTAAGCTGAGCAAAAAAACTTATTTTTGGCAGTTTTTTACCTTAAAAAGCCCTCCTGAGGGGTGGGGGGAGGTTTATGCCACGGTTGAGGGTGACGTCTCCAAGGGAGGAAGGAAGCTAGAGGAGAAATTACATGAGGAGAGGCTGAAGTCACTCGGTCTGCTCAGCCTGGAGGAGACTGAGGGGGAACCTCGTCGTGATCTAAAGCTTCCTCACAAGGGGAGGAGAAGATGATCTCTTCCTGTCTGGTGACCAATGCCAGGACCTCAGGGAATGGCAGGAAGATGCCAGGGGAGGGTTAGGTTGGACATTAGGAAGAGGTTCTTCACCCAGAGGGTGGTGGAGCCCTGGAACAGCTCCCCAGGGAAGCAGTCACAGCCTGACAATATTCCAGAAGCATTTGGCCAAGGCCCTCAGCCCCATGGGGTGAATGTTGGGGTTGTCCTGTGCAGGGCCAGGACTTGGACTGGATGATCTCTGTGGGTCCCTTCCAGCTCAGGTCATTCTATGATTCTATGAAGCACCCACACTTCATATTGGGGTGGGGAAGGCACCTGGGGAATGTCCACAAAGCATTCTTGGGTCTTCCTGAGGCTGTTTTTTTTTGAGCTGGGCTGTGCCCATACCCACGTGTTGGCAGAAGCTCATTGGCCACCACCTCTCTTGCAGGGCTCCTGCTGGTGGTGGTCGCCGGCATCGTGGCCTGCTGCTGCTGGAGGATGAAAATGTAAGTGTGCCAAGCCCTGTGAGGGGTCTTCCCACCCTGGTGAGGAGTTATCCTCTGCCTCTGAGCTTTCCTGAAAGCTGGAGAAAGCCCTTCAGGTGCCAGTGATGCTCCTCTCTTCTCCACAGGCGCACCAGGCAGGACTACGCGGTGACGGCCATCCCCATGATGGCTTCTGCCACTGAGAACGAGGAGATGTTGCCATCCAGCAACCCCACAGGCTGAGCACCCACCACTGGGCAACTTGGTGCAGCTGCCAGCCCAGAGGATGCTCAGGGCTGGGATGGAAAGCCAGATGCTTCCCTGAGTGGTGGTGGCAGAGCATGTCCTGGTCCCCAGGTGTCCTCTGCGTGGGTCATGCTCGCCCTGGGGACACGTGGTTGCTCTTCTCAGGCTGAACAAGTGACTCCCATGGATGAGATCACTCCAGCACCTAAAGGTGTGTGGGTACCCCACTGAGTAGCAGGTGGGTAAGGCCCGAGCACCCCAGGGTGGTGTTGAGGTGGTGGATGTCCTGTGTCAGGAGGCCAAATTCGGAGGAGGTGGTCCTGCTGGTGATTGGCAGGAGGGAGGTGGGGACAAGGGATGAGTTTTGGGGTGCAAAGGATGGGATTTGGGGGCTGGAGGTGAAGCTTGGCTGCCCTGCTGCAAGAAACACCCATTTCTTGGTCAGAAAGCAAGACCAGAGCAGGGCCAGCTGGACACCAAACCCCTTCCCTAGAGCTGCTTTGCCCCAAAGTGGCCTCAAGTTGCACCAGGGGAGGTTCAGATTAGACATCAGGAAGAATTGCCCCAGGGAAAGGGTTCTCATGACCTGGCAGAGGCTGCCCAGGGAGGTGGTGGAGTCTCCATCCCTGGAGGAGTTTAAAAGATGGGCAGATGAGGTGCTCGTGGTTTAGTCGTGGACAGGTGTGGCTGGACTCGATGATCCCAACCATGATTTCCAACCATGCAATTCTATAATTCTATGAAATTGCCCCCAAAAGAGAAAACAAACAGCACTATTGGCAGCAGATGGAGAGAGGGACCCACCCCAACATCCCTCCACCGTGTCCTCACCCCTCTCCTGCTCTCTTTCAGCTGTTCACTGATGATCCCCCAACCACAGCGATGGTGCCGGTGCCGTCCCTGGTGCAGCTCAGGGATCCTCTGGAGGCACCTTGGGTCGCTCACAGAGGACCACGAGCAGCAGTGATTTCACTACAGATGCTTCCAAAGCCTGAAGGCAACAACCTTAGCCTAGGAAGGATTTCTCTTTGCACATTTTCCCTTCTTCAAGTCGTTTCCCCATTGCTACAGAAGCCACAGCTTGGTATCGACACCGTTTTATGTAGAAATGTGTCCATATCTTATATAAAATAACCCCCACGCCCTGGTGAGGAGGACACCAACCTCTCCTCGCTGCTGTGTCTTGTCCTGTTTCTGGACAACCAAAGCTGGAAGAAGCAGCACTTTGGATGGGTGATGGACCAAACCCTCTGGCGATGGCGCTGCTTCTCCCCAACGGAGCACGGGGCAGGTGGAAAACTCGTGAGGCCGGATGGGATCACCTGGTCCAATGTCCACCCTGAGCTTTGTGGTTACACCCAACGTCCAAGTCTTGGGTGATCTTTTTCCCATGCTTTGGTGAGCAGAACAGGGAAAGCCTTTGTGGAGCTGGAGCTTCGAAAGCGAAAGGAGCCACCTTTCCATGAATAAACATGGCAATCAACAGGATGCACGAGCTTCCTCCAGCCCTGGGCTCGTGTCCAAGAGCAGAGCTCCAAAACCACTTTCAGTTTTGGTCTCTGCATGACTCAGGCTCTGGCAGAACAAGCTGTGGTGTCTTCAAAGAGAGCTTAAGCCACCATGTGATTTACGTGGCCACCACGCTGCTTGGCCCATTGCTGCTGTGAAGGTTGTGGTCAACAAATGCAACCCAGGACAACTCTTACCAAGAGAGAAGTGGAAAAAAGAAAGCATTAAGGCTTTTTCTTTGCTAAAAATGTAGTTTCAGCATTAAAAATCCTCTCTCAGTGAGACCGAAACCAACCCAAAGCAGTTCTTCAGGTGCTACCTCTGGTTTTCACTTAGTGTTTCCCTCAAGGAGAAGGGAAACCCCTGGGCTTCAAGTAAGGAAAGTTAATTAAGCAGGGAGAGATTAATGACTTCACCCCACAGGTGACAATGAACTGTTCCCCATTAAAAGAGGCTCCAGGAAAATCTCACTTTCTAGGAATAAAGTGTTTCTTTGGGTACTTTTCAGTGTCATTTCTTCTTCTCGTGGATCCACAAGGATGTCCCCAAGGTGTGACATGATGGAACAGGCAGGGATATCCTGGCAGTTTGGTCACTGGAGATGTTTTCCTGGTGGCAAAAGGAACAGAGGCTCTAAATTAAAAAGCTGTCCTGTCTGATGCAGTTTATACAGAGCTTGTTCTTCCTCGCAGTGATGAAGGACCTGGTGACCAGTTCCTGGAGGGCAAGGGAGGGATGGAGAAAAGGTCTTGCACTTCCTTGCAGAGAGCCTGGAGGGTTCCTCTTGGAGCTGGACTGGAATTCTGCTCCAATATCCACATGATTTTGAGGCTGGGAGGTAACAACAGGCTTTGTCCCACACCCAGGATGGCTCCAGGGTACAGGGAAAGCATCTGGAGGGCAAGGTAAGGCTGGAGAAAAGGTCTCGCTCCTCCTTGCAGAGAACCTGGAGGGTTCTTTTCAGAGCTGGTCTGAAATCTTTCTCCAGTATCCACATGATTTTGGGGCTGGGAGGTGACAATGGGCTTTGTCCCACACCCAGGATGGCTCCAGGGCACAGAGAAGGGATCTGCAGGGCTTTGGCAGAGTTGGAGAGGCTGTTCCTAGAGCGCTGGGATAAAGGTGAGCGGTGTCAGGGAGCCAAAGCGCTGCTGCGTGCAAGCGTGGCAAAGGTAGCCACCTGCATCCCGGCTGCCATTGCTCTGTGGGGCAAAGAGAGGAGATCTGAGAGAAGAGGAAGGCTTCCAACCTCAGACACAACCTCCTCCCATCCCGGGAAGAGAGCAATGATGCCTCCAAAGCACCTCCTGCCACCTCCCTTGCAAGGAAAAACCTTCTGGGACCGTTGGTTCGACAGCTGCAACGACCAAAATCATTGAACCATAGGATGGTTCGGGTTGGAAGGGACCTCAAAGATCATCCAGTTTCAACCCCCTGCCCTGGGAAGGGACACCTCCCACTGGAGCAGGTTGTTCAAAGCTTCATCCAACCTGGCCTTGAACACCTCACGTCCCTGTGCAGGTCTCTGGTGAAGGACAAGGCTTCACCTTGTCCTTCACAAGATGGCTTGGAGCCACCTCCCCTCTCTTGTTGTGGACATGGAGCTCCACCAGATTCACTGCGTGCTCCCAGATCCCAGCGCTGGGGAAGCTTGGCCTTCACCACAACTTCTGGGCAAGGATCAGTCCTCAAGCCTGAAGGTGGGACCAAAGCCAAAACAGGCCCCAAAAGTCAGATTGTCACTTCCAGCTGGCTGAGGGAGGTGAGGGGTGCTCTGCCAACCCCAGATGGGTGTTTGATGGCCTCAGCAAGGGCTCCAAAAGTCAGAAATGGGTCCCCACTTGAGACCACAATTACTCTCAGAAGAGAGATCAAGGCTGGAGTGGATCTTTGGGAACTGCTCCACCACCCTGAATCATGTGGTTGGGAAGCCACTCCCAGTTATGAGCTGGGGTTTGGGGCAGAAGGGTTTGACTCGATGATCTTAAAGGTCTTCTCCAACCTAAATAATTCCATGATTCTAAGAAGCAAAAGGCTGGGGAGTTGCAGGGATGAGATCCAGGTACAGGATGGGACATTCCTTCCTCACTTAGAATCACAGAATGTCTTAATAGAATGACCTGAGTTGGAAAGGACCCACAAGGATCATCAAATCCAACTCCTGGCCCTGCACAGGACAACCCCAACAGTCACCCCCTGGGGCTGAGGGTGTTGGTCAAATGCTTCTGGAATATTGTCAGGCTGTGAGTGCTTCCCTGGGGAGCTGTTCCAGGGCTCCACCACCCTCTGGGGGAAGAACCTCTTCCTAATGTCCACCCTAACCCTCCCCTGGAATCTTCCTGCCATTCCCTGGGGTCCTGTCATTGGTCACCAGAGAGAAGAGCTCAGTGTCTGCTCCTCCTCCTTCTCGTGTGAGGATACAATAGACAGTGATGTGGTCCCCCCTCAGTTTCCTCCTTCTCCAGGCCCCTCCTGAAGGCCTTGGATTCAGAAATGTGATCCCAAAGGTCCAGGGAAGGGACATACGTGAACCAAAGGCAGCTTCTTCACACCCAGCTGGGACCCGGATCGCAGGGTTCCCGCACACTGCGGCACAGAACAAGCGATGCTGGCGCCGTCCTTGGCCGCCTCGCTCATCAGCTCCACCCGGAGGAAACGCTCCTAAGAAACAAGAAGAAAGGGAATATCAAGGCTCAGAGGGAGCTGAGATGCCAGAACAGGATGTTTCCTATTTTTTTTTTCTAACCTCCTGGTTTGCAACACGAAGGCTTTTTGAAAAATGTAAAAGAAAGCAAACGCCAAACTCCTGGTGAGAACAAAAATGGAGAAGAAGCCAGGAGCAGCGAGCAAGGAATCATAGAATGGTTTGGGTTCCAAGGAGCCTCAAAGCCCATCAGGTTCCAACCCCCCTGCCATGGGCAGGGACACCTCCAACTGGATCAGGGGGCTCCAAGCCCCATCCAACCTGGCCTTGAACACCTCCAGGGATGGGGCAGCCACAGCTTCTTTGGGCAACCTTGGCCAGGGCTTCACCACCCTCATTGTGAAGAATTTCTTCCCAATGTCTATTCTAAATCTCCCCAATCCTGATTTAAAGCTGTTCTGCCTCATCCTGTCTCTCCAGGCCCTTGAAAAAAGTCCTTCCCCAGGTTTCTTGTGGGCTTGCTTTGGTGCCACAAAGAGCACTGGGCCCAAAGAGCGGTGGTGAATGGAGTTAAATCTGGTTGGTGTCTGGTCACAAGCGGTGTCCTCAGGGCTTAGTGTTGGGTCCAGTCCTGTTCAATGTCTTTATCGATGATCTGGATGAGGGCATTGAGTGCACCCTTTGTAACCTTGCAGAGGTGGTGGAGTTGCAGACCCTGGAGGGGTTTAAGGGGAGACTGGATGAGGCACTGAGTGCCATGGGTTAGATGATGGGTTGGTGTTGGTGTTGGTTATAGGTTGGACTCGATGATCTCAGAGGTCCTTTCCAACCTTATGATACTGTGATACTGTGATAGAGGAGATTAAGCTGGGCAGAAAGGTTGATCTGCTTGAAGAAAGGGAGGCTCTGCAGATGGATCAGGACAGGCTGGATCCATGGGATGAGACCAGCAGGATGAGGTTCAACAAGGCCAAGTGCAGAGTCCTCCATTTGGGTCACAATAGTCCCCTGCAGTGTTACAGGCTGGGGGAAGAGTGTCTGGAGAGCTGTCTGGGGGAGAAGGCCCTGGGGGTGTTGGTTGGCAGGGGCTGAACATGAGCCAGCAGTGGCCCAGGGGGCCAAGAAGACCAATGGCATCTTGGGCTGTGTCAGACACAGCGTGGGCAGCAGGAGCAGGGCAGGGATTGTGCCCCTGGACTGGGCACTGGGGAGGCCACACCTCGAGTGCTGGGGTCAGTTCTGGGCCCCTCACTCCAAGAAGGACCTTGAGGGGCTGGAGAGTGTCCGGAGAAGGGAACGAGGCTGGGGAAGGGGCTGGAGAACAAGTGTTATGGGAGGTGGCTGAGGGACCTGGGGTTGTTTAGCCTGGAGAAGAGGAGGGTGAGGAGAGACCTCATCACTGTTTACAACTCCCTGAAAGGAGGTTGTGGTGAGGTGGGTGTTGGTCTCTTCTCCCAAGTGACAGGAGATGGGATGAGAGGAAATGGCCTCAAGTTGCACCAGGGCAGGGTCAGATTGGACATCAGGAAGGATTTCTTCACAGGAAGGGCTGTCAGGCCCTGGCAGAGGCTCCCAGGGAGGTGGTGGAGTCCCCATCCCTGGAGGGGTTTGAGAGACAGGCAGATGAGATGCTCAGAGATGTTCAGGAGTGGACAAGAACGGTTGGACTCGATGATCTCAGAGGTCTTTTCCAACCAAGCCATTCCATAATTCTAAGTGCAGCAATCAGGGCCCTCCGTGGTCCTGCTCAAAGAGTTGCTTCCCTTGGAAAGATTTCACTTACCCCAGCCAATGCCAGAAGATGTTCCAGGGACTTTGACATCAGCAAATGCTTCTTTGCGCGTGTCACTGCGACATAGAGCAGGTTCCACTCATCCTCAGGATACAAGCCTAGGTCAGAGGAAAGACCAGCAATACCTTTAGAAAACAAGAATGAACAGCTCTGCTATTCTTCTGATGCTTCTGGAAGGACACTCGGTGCTCCTCTGGGAGAGCACAGACCTGCAGAGCTGTGCAGCTCTACCATGTGTTTGCTGTGTGGTCCTGACATGACCTCATTCCATGTTCTCCTTTCCAGGCAAAGGGAGGACTCTACATGCCTGGAGGAGCTCACTGCTATGTGTTTTCCCACCTCCCAGGCATGGACTTGGCACTGGAGGAGTTTCTCCAGCAGCAGATTCAGTCTGCAGGCTCCTCTCTGCTCACTGGGAAGAGACCAGGCCTTCTGAAACTGGGACGTGAAAGCAAAGTAGGGACTTCCCCAAGTGTGGAGTTGGTCCTTCTCTGCTGTGAGATCCCAGAATCACAGAATGACCTGAGTTGGAAGGGACACACAAGGATCATCCAGTCCAACTCCTGGCCCTGCACAGGACAACCCCAACAGTCACCCCGTGGGGCTGAGGGCCTTGGCCAAACCCTTCTGGAATATTGTCAGGCTGGGACTGCTTCCCTGGGGAGCTGTTCCAGGGCTCCACCACCCTCTGCTCTGGGGGAAGAACCTTTTCCTAATGTGCAACCTAACCCTCCCCTGGCACATCTTCTGCCATTCCTTTGAATCTTGTCCTTGCTCCCCAGAGAGAAGAGCTCAGCGCCTGCTCCTCCTCCTCCCCTGCTGAGGAAGCAGCTCTGAGGTCCCCCCTCAGGCTCCTCTTCTCCAGCTGAACACACCCAGTGCCTTCAGCCTCTCCTCAGAGGATTTCTCCTCCAGACCCCTCACCAACTACAAGAGAGCTGCAAGCTCGACTGCAGGAATATTCCCAGGTGCCCATCTCACCGTGAAGGAAAGTCCAAGATCAACCATCACCAGGACAACCAATGGTACCTGAGACCACGGAGAAGCACAGGCTCACAGGACAAGAAGCAGCAGCACCCTTTGCTTTGCCACTCTGAGCTCAGGAGGGGTACCAGGCATGTTCCCTTACCAACACTGAAGGTGGTTCTTCTCTGATTGCCACTGAGACATGGTACATTCACAAAGTCATCTGCAATCAGCACCGTATCAAACTCCAGGCCTTTGGCTTGATGGACGGTTCCTATCAGATAATCTGTAACCAGAGCACGTCGGGAACAAGCAGGGAAAGAGGTTGGTCACACCAGCAATAATGGTATTTTGATTTCACCAGGTGCCAAGTCATGGAATCAAGCAATGGTTTGGGTTGGAAGGGACCACAAAGCCCATCCAGTTCCAATCCCCCTGCCATGGGCATGGACACCTCCCACCAGACCAGGCTCAAAGCCCCACCCACTCTGGCCTTGAACACCTCCAGGGATGGGGCAGCCACAGCCTCCCTGGGCAACCTGTGCCGGGGCCTCCCCACCCTCATCATGAAAAATTCCTTCCCAATGTCCAACCTAAATCTCCCCCTTCCAATTTAAAGCCATTCCCCCTCGTCCTATCACTCCAAGCCCTTGGAAAAAGTCCCTCCCCAGCTTTCCTGGAGCCCCTTCAGGCACCATTCTATGATACAGTCCTTGTGTTTTCCAACTGCAGGAAGTGTTGTGTCCAAAGGTTTATTTTCCTCCAGCAAAGTCTCATTAAAGAAATCTTTGGCAGCAGATTCAGTGCACTGAACCCCACCTGGAGGCCCAGACATGCCCCAAAAGCTCCTGATCTCCTTCCTTTCTGGAAGTGGCAAATGTAACTCCCATTTACAAGAAGGGTCGGAGGGAGGATCCAGGGAACTCCAGGCCTGTCAGATTGTCCTCGGTACCGGGGGGAGGTCACAGAGCAGATTGTCTGGAGTGCTATCACACAGCACGTGACCAGACCCAGTCAACATGGTTGATCTGCTGGAGGGTAGGATGGCTCTACAGAGGGACCTGGACAGACTGGAGAGCTGGGCTGGTTCCAATGGGATGATGTTTAATGAGTCCAAATGTTGGGTGCTTCATTTTGGACACAACAACTCCATGCAGAGCTACAGACTGGGGACAGAGTGGCTGGAGAGGAGTCAGGCAGAAAGGGACCTGGGAGTGCTGGTGGCCAGGAAGCTCACCATGAGCCAGCAGAGTGCCCAGGTGGCCAAGAAGGCCAATGGCATCCTGGCCTGCATCAGGAATAGTGTGGCCAGCAGGACCAGAGGAGTTATCGTCCCCCTGTACTGGGCACTGGTCAGGCCTCACCTTGAATATTGTGTCCAGTTCTGGGCCCCCCAGTTTGGGAAAGATGTCAGGATGCTGGAGAGTGTCCAGAGGAGGGCAACGAAGATGGGGAAGGGGCTGGAGCACAAGCCCTACGAGGAGAGACTGAGGGAGCTGGGGCTGTTTAGTCTGAAGAAGAGGAGGCTCAGGGGAGACCTCATTGCTCTCTACAACTCCCTAAAAGGAGGTTGGAGTGGGGCAGGGGTTGGTCTCTTCTCTCAGGTGACCAGGGACAGAACTGGAGGGCAGGGACTCAGACCAGCAGTGGCCCAGGGGGCCAAGAAGGCCAATGGCATCTTGGGCTGTGTCAGACACAGCGTGGGCAGCAGGAGCAGGGCAGGGATTGTGCCCATGGACTGGGCACTGGGGAGGCCACACCTCAAGTACTGGGGTCAGTTTTGGGCCCCTCACTCCAAGAAGGACCTTGAGGGGTTGGAACGTGTCCAGAGAAGGGCAACAAAGCTGGGGAAGGGGTTGGAGAATAAGTCCTACGAGGAGAGACTGAGGGAATTGGGATTGTTTAGCTTAGAGGAGGCTGAGGGGAGACCACATCACTGTCTACAACTCCCTGAAAGGAGGTTGTGATGAGGTGGGTGCTGCTCTCTTCTCCCAAGTGACGAGCGACAGGACGAGAGGGAACAGCCGCAAGTTGCACCAGGGCAGGTTTAGACTGGACATCAGGAAGGATTTCTTCACTGAGAGAGTGGTGAGGGATTGGAACAGATTGCCCAGGGAGGTGGTGGAGTCTCCATCCCTGGAGGTGTTTAAAAGATGAGTGGATGAGTTTCTTAGGGATATGGTTTAGTAGGGAGACAGGCACGGTTGGACTCAGTGATCTCTGAGGTCTCTTCCAACCTCATGATTCTATGATTTTGCAGAACAAAGTGGATTTAGCACTGAAACTGGATTGAAAAAAGCCCTGAATTTGCTCCTCTATCTAAGACACAGCCTGGCTTTACCTGCCACAGCTTCTTGAGACACGTGGCTGTGCTCGATCTTCTGCACCAGCTCAGGGATGCGCTCTTTGTATTTCTCCACTATTGCAATCTTCACTTCCAAGTCTTTGTCCTCAATGCGCTCCGCGTATTCCTTCAAACCAAGGAAGCCCTGAGTTTCTTCCCATTTCCTGATAAAGGAGTCATTTATGACAAGGTTTGCTGAAAAGCAAGCAGCAGAGGACGTGAGGTGAGTTGAGAGACAGCTACAACAGCATTTGTGAATTATAATCACATTTCATTGAATCACAGAATGGTTTGGGTCAGAAGGGACCTCAAAGCCCACCCAGTTCCAACTCCCTGCCATGGGCAGGGACACCTCCCACTGGATCAGGGGGCTCAAAGCCCCATCCAACCTGGCCTTGAGCACCTCCAGGGATGGGGCAGCCACCACTTCCCTGGGCAACCTGGGCCAGGGCCTCACCACCCTCATCGTGAGGAATTTCTCCCTAATGTCTGATCTAAATCTTCCCCCTTCCAGTTTAAGGTCATTATTTCAGAGTAAGGATTGGGGAACAAACAGGCAATGAAGCTGGTGAAGGGTGTGGAGATCAAGTCTTATGAGGTGCAGCTAAGCAAACTGGGGTTGTTTAATCTGGAGAAGAGGAGGCTGAGGGGAGACCTCATCGCTCTCCACAAGCACCTGAAAGGAGGTTGTGGTGAGGTGGGTGTTGGTCTCTTCTCCCAAGTAACAAGTGATGGGATGAGAGGAAATGGCCTCAAGTTGCACCAGGGGAGGTTTAGATTGGATATTAGGAGAAATTTCTTCACTGCAAGAGTGGTGAAGCACTGGCAGAGGCTGCCCAGGGTAGGGGTGGGGACACCATCCCTGGAGGGGTTCAAAATGTGTATAGATGTGGCACTTTGGGACATGGTTTAGTAGGTTTGGTGGGGCTGGGCTCACAGCTGGACTGGATGAGCTTAGAGGTCTTTTCCAACCTTAAAGTCTCCATGAAGGCAAGTGCAGGGCAGTGGATGGACCAGTGCTGTAGGATGCAAGGGCCTGGGATGTAATCACAGACTCACAGAATGTTCTGAGTTGGAAGGGACCCAAAAGGATCTTTGAGTCCAACTCCTGTCCCTGCACAGCACAACACCGCGGGTTTTGCTCAAGATTTCCTCTTTCCTGATGCAAAACACCATCAACGGTTGATGCTCTGTCCGGAGTGGGCAGTTTCACAAAGCTGCATCACTCATGAGACCCAGAGCTGGTGCACCATGAAGGGTTCAGTGGTTTACAGTATCACAGTATCACAAGGTTGGAAAAGACCTTTGAGATCATGGAGTCCAACCTATGACCCAACACCAACACCTACTCATCGTCTAAACCATGGCACTAAGTGCCTCATCCAACTGCTTTTAAACACCTCCAGGGACAATGACTCCTCCACCTCCCTGGGCAGATCATTCCAATGGCCAATCACCCTTTCAGTGAAGAATATTTTCCTAATATCAAGGCTAAACCTCCCCTGATGAAGCTTGAGACTGTGTCCTCTTGTTCTGTCACCAGTTGTCTGAGAGAAGAGCCCAACCCCTGCCTGCCTACAGCCTCCTCGTAGATAGTTATAGAGAGCAATGAGGTCTCCCCTGAGCCTCCTCTTCTCCAGGCTAAACCACCCCAGCTCCCTCAGGTGCTCTTCACAGGACTTGTGCTCCAGCCCCTTCCCCATCTTTGTTGCTCTCCTCTGGAGCTCAGGAGAGAGCAGGTGGCAAACACTCCCTGCACTCACTCATTTCTACACCACGTTTCCCAGAAAGTCTGCACAACCTTTGTCCCCTGAGATATTTGGAAATTGAAAGGAAAAGATGTGCCAGGGGAGGGCTGGGTTGGACATCAGGAGAAGGTTCTTCCCCCAGAGGGTGGTGGAGCCCTGGAACAGCTCCCCAGGGAAGCAGTCCCAGCCTGACAATATTCCGGAAGGGTCTGGTCAACACCCTCAGCCCCACGGGGTGACTGTTGGGGTTGTCCTGTGCAGGGACAGGAGTTGGATTTGATGATCCTTGTGAGTCCCTTCCAACTGCAGTTGTTCTGTGACTTTCAAGTTGCTGGAGCAGAGGCTCAGGGCAGAGACAGCCCCTGGGGCTCCTCCAACCTGCATTCTTCTCTCCTTTTACCCACAAAACAAGGAGTTTTCCTTGCATCTCACCTTCCAAAGAACCAGAACCACCTCCTATATAATCAATTACTCGCGGCAGTTCAATAAGTCCTTTGCTTCCCAATTTTTCCTTTGCCCAATTTATAATAATATTTGCCTTCTGCAGCCAAGGCACAATTAGTTTGAAATGAATTATTTATTACTTAATTATATTCACCAGTGAAAAGCAAACGTGTGATGAGGGTTCAACAGATCAGGTTTAAAAACCAAACTCAACCAAAGCAGGAAAAGCTGAAGACAAATGAAAAATTAAGTCAAATCAGAAAACATAGGGGGAAAATCCCATTTACTGGGTTCTTGCAGTGATGAGAAGGCATCACAGAGGAAAGTTGGGGAGGGCTACATGAGACAGGGCCCACAATTTTGGCATTTCTGGAGTTAACACCAGTCATGGAAGGAGCTGAAATAGCCCAGCCCATGGCACAACCTTTGAGAAGTCAGTCTGGAACAGACCATAGAATCATAGAACCACCTGGGTTGGAAAAGACCTTTGAGATCATCAAGTCCAACCATATCTGTCCACTACTAAACCACATCCCTGGGAACCTCATCTGCCCATCTTTTAGACACCTCCAGAGATGGGGACTCCACCACCTCCCTGGGCAGCCTCTGCCAGGACCTGAGAACCCTTTCAGTGGAGAAATGTTTCCTGATGTCCAAACAGAACCTGCCCTGGGGCAACTTGAGGCCATTTCCTCTCATCCCATCTCCTGTTACTTGGGAGCAGAGACCAACCCCCACCTCACCACAACCTCCTTTCAGGGAGTTGTAGACAGGGATGAGGTCTCCCCTCAGCCTCCTCTTCTGCAGGATAAACAACCCCAGGTCCCTCAGCCTTTCCTCATAGGCCTTGTTCTCCAGCCCCTTCCCCAGCTCCGTTCCCTTCTCTGGATGTGCTCCAACACCTCAATGTCCTTGGAGTGAGGGGCCCAAACTGCCCCCAGGATTCAAGATGCAGCCTCACCAACACCAAGTACAGGGGTTACAGTCACTTCCCTGGTCCTGCTGGATAACTGCATGAGGAGTCAGAAAATCAAACAACCATAGAACCCTTTAGGTTGGGAAAGACCCTTAAGACCACCGAGTCCAACTGTTAACCCAGCACTGCCAACTCCACCACTAAACCAGGACCCTAAGGAGCACATCCACAGGGCTTTTGAGACCTCCATGGATGGAGACTCCACCACTGCCCTGGGTAGCCTCTGCCAGTAGTTGCCAATCCTTTTGTTGAGGAAGTTTTGCCTAATATCCTGTCTAAACCTCACCTGCTGCAACCTGAAGCCATTTCCTCTTGTCACAGAATTCCAGAATGGTGGGGGTTGGAAGGGCCCTCTGGAGATCATTCAGTCCAACCCCCCAACTAAAGTAGGGTGACCTTGGGCTGGTTGCACGAGAACGTGTCCAGGTGGGTTGCAGTATCTCCAGAGAAGGAAACTCTGCACCCTCTTGAGTGCTCCATCACCCTCATAGGTAAGAAGTTTTACTTCATGTTGAGGTGGAACTTCCTGTGTTCCACTTTGTGCCCATTTCCCCTCATCCTATCAATTGTTTCTTGGGAAAAGAGCCTGACCCCTGCCTGGCTCCAGCCTCCTTTCCGGGAGCTGCAGAGAGTGAGGTCTCCCCTCAGCCTCCTCTTCTCCAGGCTAAACAACCCCAGGTCCCTGAGCCACTCCCACAACCTCTGTTCTCCAGCCCCTTCCTCAGCTCTGTTCCTCTTCTCCAGACGTGCTCCAGCCCCTCAATGTCTTTCTTGTAATGAGGGGCCCAAAACTGAACCCAGGATTTGAGTTGTGACCTCACCAGTGCCAAGGCCAGGGAGACAATCCCTTCCCTTCCTGCTCTCCAGCCCATGGATCCAGCCTGGCCAGGTCCCTGTGCAGAGCCTTCCTGCCCTCCAGCTGACCAACACTCCCAACCCAACTTGATGTCGTGTTCCTTTCCATCACCACAGCAAGAACTGAAGCATCCAGGCTGCTCTGCAGGAAGGATCTCACACAAAGAGAGGGGGATGAGGATGGACTCACCTTTCATCCGTTCATCTGCGGGTTGACTGAGTTTCCAAATATCATAAATTCTGCTCAGGCCAAAACGGGCAAGCCCCTACAACAAACAATTTATCTTAACATGCAGGACTAAAGGTGCTGTCTGGGGTTTCTAGAGAAGATAGCAGGGCCCAGGGGTTGTGGGTGTTAAGAGGGATGGAATAAGAGAAACGTTTTACAGGTGCACAGCTGGTTTCCTGACATCCTTGGAGCTGTAGCATAATCCACGGCAGCTGAAAAGGCCCAGCTCAAACACTCATTGCATTGGAAGATGCAGCTTTCTGGTGAAAATGTGGCTGCCCCATCCCTGGAGGTGTTCAAGGCCAGGTTGGATGGGGCCTTGAGCCCCCTGATCCAGTGGGAGGTGCCCCTGCCCATGGCAGGGGGTTGGAACTGGATGGGCTTTGAGGTCCCTTCCAACCCAACCCATTCCATGATCTTACAATTCATTTTCCTGGGTGGTGCAGCTGTATCAGCAGAGCCTGGAGAAGGGAGAACACTAAAGCTGCCCCCAGTCCTTGTGGTGCCTTTCCAGCCTTATTTCCTGTGCTTCCACACAACCCCACACTTTCAGTTAATTGTTTCCTAATGGTCTTCCCTGGGGCTGTGAGCATCTCCAGCTCCTCCACTCTCCCTGCTGAGCTGTGATGGTGATGGGGATTCATAGAATCATGGAATGGTTTGGGTTGGAAGGGACCTTAAAGCCCATCCAGTTCCCACCCTTTGCCATGGACAGGGACACCTCCCACTGGATCAGGTTGCTCCTTCCTGGAGTTGCTTTTGGAGAGGTGAGACACAATGGGACATTCCCAGTTTGGCAGTGATGCTCAGCCATGGACACGTCAACAGTCCCAGGGAAAACCCACTGATCACAGCCAGGGTGAAATCCTGGGGTGATCCTGGTCCATCTCATGGGCCCTAAAAATTGCCCCCAGCTCAGAGAAGCTGTGGCTGCCCCATCCCTGGGGGTGTTCAAGGCCAGGTTGGATGTGGCCTTGAGCAGCCTGGTCTGGTGGGAGGTGTCCCTGCCCATGGCAGAGGGGTTGGAACAGGGTGGGCTTTGAGGTCCCTTCCAACACAAACCATTCCATGATTCTATGATTCAGCTTCTACCATTGTCTTTGCCTCTCAAGAGAGTTTGATAAATGTTTATTCTCTCAGGGCCCAGGCCTTTCACTGCCCTTTCCCACTCAGCCTGCAATCACAGCTGGGGTTGATTTCCCTGAGGCAGGAGCACTGTGTCACTGCAGGTGCCCGGAGGCAGGCAGCAGCCTTCCAGCCAACATCAATACTTGCAGCCACTTGTTAGAGCCTCCTGTCCCTCTGCCCCATCCAGCAAACTGGAGCTGCTGCTGTCATCTGAGCCTCAGGAAAAAGGGGACAGATGAGCCTAAAAGGGGATAATCATAGAATCACCTGGCTGGGAAAGACCTTTGAGATCATTGAGTCCAACCATACCTGTCCACTACTGAAGCAGATCCCTCAGCACCTCATCTGCCCATCTTTTAAACACCTCCAGGGATGGGGACTCCACCACCTCCCTGGGAGCCTCTGTCAGGGCCTGGAAAACCTTTTCAGTGAAGGAATTTTTCCTGATGTCCAATCTGACCCTGCCCTGGTACAACTTGAGGCCATTTCCTCTCATCCCATCTCCTGTCACTTGGGAGAAGAGACCAACCCCCACCTCACCACAACCTCCTTTCAGGGAGTTGTAGACTCCCCTCAGCCTCCTCTTCTCCAGCCTAAACAACCCCAATTCCCTCAGCCACTCTGCACAGGACTTGTTCTCCAGCCCCTTCCCTTCTCTGGACGCGCTCCAGCCCCTCAATGTCTTTCTCAAAGTGAGGGGCCCAAAACTGAGCCCAGTACCCAAGGTGTGGCCTCACCAGTGCCCAGTCCATGGGCAAAATCACTTCCCTGCTCCTGCTGGCCCCACTAGAAGCCTCCCCTACACAGAACTGAGCACCAGCTGCTCCAAATAACCCTCTCCAGCCACAACAGATCTGCTTCCTCCCCGAATGTTAATTTTAAACCTGGGTGCTGCAGGTGACAGAGCACCCACTGCTATTTCAAGACACACACAGGTGTCACTGCTACAAACGCCAACAAGCACGGGGACATGAGTTTGGGATGTGGAAGACACGTTGGCAGTTTCCCCTTACCCCAATCACGTGGATTTTAATCGATCTCTCTCTCCCCGTAAGTTTCACGGCGTCCTCGAACACGTTAAAATTGCTTCGTGATAAAATCGTTACCTTCCCTCCCACGCTGCCTCTCACATCACCTGCACCAAGAAGTTTCCAGTTAGAAACACAAAATCACAGAATGACCTGAGTTGGAAGGGGACCCACAGGGATCATCCAGTCCAGCTCCTGGCCCTGCACAGGACAACCCCAACAGTCACCCCGTGGGGCTGAGGGCCTTGGCCAAACCCTGCTGGAAGATTCTCAGGCTGGGACTGCTTCCCTGGGGAGCTGTTGCAGGGCTCCAGCACCCTCTGCTCTGGGGGAAGAACCTTCTCCTGGTGGCCAAGCCAAGCCTGCCCTGGCCCATCTTCCTGCCCTTCCCTGGGCTCCTGGCCTTGCTCCCCAGAGAGAAGAGCTCAGCGCCTGCTCCTCCTCCTCCCCTGCTGAGGAAGCAGCTCTGAGGTCCCCCCTCAGGCTCCTCTTCTCCAGCTGAACACACCCAGTGCCTTCAGCCTCTCCTCAGAGGGTTTCTCCTCCAGAGCCTTCCCCAGCTTTGGGGCCTCCTCTGGACACTCTCCAGGGCTTTGATGTCCTTTGGATCCTGGGGTGCCCCAAAGTGCCCCCAGTGCTCGAGGTGGGGTCTCCCCAGAGCAGAGCAGAGCGGGACAATCCCCTCCCTGGCCCGGCTGGCGATGCTGGGCTTGATGCCCCCCGGACACGGTTGCCCTCTTGGCTGCCAGGGCTCACTGGTGGCTCGTGGTCAATTTACCATTGACCAGAACCCCCAGATCCCTTTTCTCAGGGCTGCTCTCCAGCCTCTCCTTTCCCAGCCTGTCTGGACACCCAGGGTTGCTGTGTCCCAGGTGCAGAACCTGGCACTTGCCCTGGTTAAACTTGATGCTATTGCTGATTCCCCAGCTCTCCAACGTGTCCAGGTCCCTCTGCAGGTCCTCCCTGCCCTCCAGAGTGTCAACCACCCCCCCCCCAGTTTTGTGTCAGCGGTGAACTTCACAGTATCACAAGGCTGGAAAGGACCTCTGAGATCATCAAGTCCAACCTATAACCTAACACTAACACCAACACCAACCCATCATCTAACCCATGGCACTCCGTGCCTCATCCAGTCTCCCCTTAAACACCTCCAGGGTCAGTGACTCCACCCCCTCCCTGGGTGCTCATTCCAATGGCCAATCACCCTTTCAGTGAAGAATTTTTTCCTCACATCAAGTCTAAACTTTCCCTGACAAAGCTTAAGTCCCTTATGACCAGTTCTGCCACTGGTCACCTGAGAGAAGAGACCAACCCCTGCCCCACTACAACCTCCTTTTAGGGAGTTGTAGAGAGCAATGAGGTCTCCCCTGAGCCTCCTCTTCTTCAGACTAAACAGCCCCAGCTCCCTCAGTCTCTCCTCGTAGGGCTTGTGCTCCAGCCCCTTCACCATCTTCGTTGCCCTCCTCTGGACACTCTCCAGCATCCTGACATCTTTCCCAAACTGGGGGGCCCAGAACTGGACACAGGATTCAAGGTGAGGCCTGACCAGTGCCCAGTACACGATAACTCCTCTGGTCCTGCTCCCCACACTATTCCTGATGCAGGCCAAGATGCCATTGGCCTTCTTGGCCACCTGGGCACACTGCTGGCTCATGGTGAGCTTCCTGGCCACCAGCACTTCCAGGTCCCTTTCTGCCTGACTCCTCTCCAGCCACTCTGTCCCCAGTCTAGAGCTCTGCATGGGGTTGTTGTGTCCAAAATGAAGCACCCAACATTTGGACTCATTAAACACCATCCCATTGGAACCAGCCCATGGATCCAGTCTGTCCAGGTCCCTCTGTAGGGCCATCCAACCCTCCAACAGATCAACCCTTCCTCCCAGCTTGGTGTCATCTCCAAACTTGCTGATGATGGACTCAATCCCCTCATCCAGATCATCAATAAAGATATTAAACAGGACTGGACCCAACACTGATCCCTGGGGGACACCACTGGTGACCAACTGGATGAGACACCATTGCCCACCACTCTCTGGGCTCCATCCAGCCAATTCCTGACCCAGCACAAAGTGCTCCCATCTAGGCCACGAGCTGCCAGCTTCCCTAGGAGTCTACTGTGGGAGACAGTGTCAAAGGCCTTGCTGAAGTCCAGGTATCCCACATCCACAGCCTTCCTCTCATCCACCAGGCGAGTCACATGGTCGTAAAAGGAGATCTTAAGTCATTAAACCCCCGAGAAGTTGGAGCAGGTATCTGAAACCCAGAGTTCTCCACAAATCAGGATTAATCCTGGACACTTTGTTAATTAGGCAGCAGCTTTGTGCCTCACAGCCACAGGACAGAGGTGACCGAGGTGAGGGGTTCACCAACACAACTTACCCTTTTGATTTCCACCCACTAATGTCTTATTCCTGATCCTCTTGCAGACATCCAGAATGGTTGCTCCAACATAAGCTATTTCAGGACCAAATCTGAAGCTCTAAGTGGAGAAAATGAAGGGAACAGCAGGGAAAGAAGAGGAACTTGTTAAATCCCACAGAAGTATCACTATATATGGAACTATACAGTCCCCACAAACATTCTGGGCAATGTTTCCCATGGAAATAACACCCAAACCCCTCCAAACTATTCCTAGAAACCTGGTGAATCGTGCACCTAAGATGATAAGAACTGTGCTGAGGTGGGACTGTGCTGTTGCACTGGCACAGGTTGCCCAGAGAAGTCATGGTTGCTCATCCCTGGAGGCATTCAAGGCCAGGTTGGATGAGGCTTTGGGCAACCTGGTCCAGTGGGAGATGTCCATGGCCATGCAGGGGGTTTGGAACTGGATGGGCTTTAAAGTCCCTTCCAATTCAAATCATTTTGTGATTCTATGGGACCATCACACATGTGGACTTAATGACCTTAAAGGTCTTTTCCAACCTAAACAATTCTGTGATTCTATGATATGGGGCAAAACTTGCTTTCCAACCTCTCCACCCCAACAGCTGCCACTGCCAAGGTTCTTCCCCAGTAGGTTAATGGGACATGGCACATCTGTCCTGCAGCAGGGCAGGGGGTAGAAGTGGTGGGAAGGCAGCCACATCCCTCACTTCACTGGGCTGCTGGAGATATGATGGAGCAGAGCAGCAGAGCAGGAGTGGGGGCTGCTCCACATGGTTTCATAAACTGTAGATTTGGAGCCAACAGTCAAAGTGTCCTGAGGTCAAAGCCCTAATCAAGTTTCACCAATGCTGTGATTAGAAACCACCAGTGCTTGGCTGAGCACAACATCTCCACGAGCAAAGAGGAGCAGAAAAACCTTGTTACTCAAAGAACTCCACAAGGCAGGTGAAGCAAGGCTGGTCCCAAGGCTGTCACAAGAGGTGCCACTGCAAATAAATGCAGTCCCTGTTCCTATGTGCCTCTCCCTGGCTCCTGACCCTTTGCAAGGCTGGTGTGGTAGTTGGAAGGTCAGGAAGATGGGTGTTTGGTGGCTGTTCTGGCTTAGGAGCTGGTTGCATCACAGCTTGTGTTGCTGATTTAAGCTGATTCCACAAGGATTCCCAAAGGGACAGCTCCTTGTTTATATCAACTGTGAGAATTTTGTAGCCACACCATCCTGACTTGTACAGAAAGAGCGTGGGCAGCAGGAGCAGGGAAGGGATCACCCCCCTGGACTCAGCACTGGTGAGGCCACACCTGGAATCCTGGGATCAGTTTGGGCCCCCTCACTCCAAGAAGGACATTGAGGGGCTGGAGAGCATCCAGAGAAGGGAACAGAGCTGGGGAAGGGGCTGGAGAACAGGGTTATGAGGAACTGCTGAGGGAATTGGGGTTGTTTAACTTGGAGAAGAGGAGGCTGAGGGGAGACCTCAGCACTGTCCACTACTCCATGAAAGGAGGTTGTAGGGAGGTGGGTGTTGGTCTCTTCTACCAAGTAATAAGCAATAGGACAAGAGGGAATGGCCTCAGGTTGCACCAGGGCAGACTTAGATTGCATACCAGGAAAAATTTCTTTACCAAGAGAGTGGTGAAGCACTGGCAGAGGCTGCCCAGGGCAGTGGTGGAGTCTCCACCCCTGGAGGTTTTTACAAAGCTTGTAGATGTGGCACTTCAGGACAAGGTTCAGCAGGCACGGCGGGGCTGGGCTGACAGCTGGACCTGATGATCTTTAGCAATGAGTCCAGAGGAGACCACGAAGATGATCAGAGGGCTGGAGCACCTCTGCTATGAGGACAGGCTGAGAGAGTTGGGCTTGTTCAGCCTGGAGAAGAGAAGGCTCTGGGGAGACCTTCTAGTGGCCTTCCAGTACCTGAAGGGGCTACAGACAGGTTTGGGAGGGACTTTTTCCAAGGTCAAGTAGTGGTAGCACAAGAGGAATGGCTTTATACTAGAAGGGGGGAGATTTAGATTAGACAATAGGAAGAAATTCTTCACGAGGGTGGTGAGGTCACACAGCTTTCCTAGTGATGGGATCACTGCTCTAGGAGGCACAAAGGAGCTCATGTGCAAACAGCCACTAATGCAGGCAACACAAACCCTCCAGAGGGACAAACCCAAGAAGTCTGGTCTTGTTCAGCTTGGAGAAGAGGACGCTGAGGGGAGACCTCATCGCTGTCTACGGCTGCCTGAAAGGAGGTTGTGGCAGAGCAAGTGTTGATCTCTCAAGTGACAGGACCAGGGGAAACGGCCATGAGTTGCACCAGGGGAATTTCAGACTGGATATTGGGAAGAATTTCTTCACTGAAAGGGTTCTCAGGCACTGGCAGAGGCTGCCCAGGGAGGGGGTTGAGTCACCATCCCTGGAGGTGTTTAATGGGCAGATGAGGTTTTGAAGGACATGGTTAGGAGATGATGGGTGTGGTTGGACTCGATGATCTCCAAAGCCTTCTCCAACTGGGAGATTCTATGACTCTATGAAGAGGAACATGAAAGCACTTTCCCCTGCCTTAGGGATCTGTCTGGGGAAGGCCAGCAGCAGAACCCCATCTTACCTGGGTGAGGTAGTAGACGTGGGTGTGATGCACTGAGTAGAGGGTATTGACAGCACCTCGGAAGGTGTAGATCTGCTGGTGAGGGTCTCCCACAAGGATTATGCCACACCTCTGCGACAGCACAATATCCACGATGGCTGCAGGAAAACATCAGAGCATTAAGAGGGAACCTACTCACAAACCAAGAGCAAACTCTACGCTATCTCTTCTCTACGTGGAGGCAAGAGCTCTTCCCTTTTGACCCACAGCATTTAAGAAGGTGTGTCCTGCAGCTGCATCGACCCCAAGCTGGGGAGAATTAAAGAGAAGCGTGCAGCTGACTAGGGACTCCACAAACATCCTCCCACTATTTTAATCTGATGGTACTCCTTTTACGACCATGTGACTCGCCTGGTGGATGAGAGGAAGGCTGTGGATGTGGGATACCTGGACTTCAGCAAGGCCTTTGACACTGTCTCCCACAGTAGACTCCTAGGGAAGCTGGCAGCCCGTGGCCTAGATGGGAGCACTCTGTGCTGGGTCAGGAATTGGCTGGATGGAGCCCAGAGAGTGGTGGGCAATGGGGTCTCATCCAGTTGGTCACCAGTGGTGTCCCCAGGGATCGGTGTTGGGCCCAGTCCTGTTTAATATCTTTATTGATGATCTGGATGAGGGGATTGAGTCCATCATCAGCAAGTTTGGAGATGACACCAAGCTGGGAGGAAGGGTTGATCTGTTAGAGGGCAGGATGGCCCTACAGAGGGACCTGGACAGACTGGATCCATGGGCTGGTTCCAATGGGATGATGTTTAATGAGTCCAAATGTTGGGTGCTTCATCTTGGACACAACAACCCCATGCAGAGCTACAGACTGGGGACAGAGTGGCTGGAGAGGAGTCAGGCAGAAAGGGACCTGGGAGTGCTGGTGGCCAGGAAGCTCACCATGAGCCAGCAGTGTGCCCAGGTGGCCAAGAAGGCCAATGGCATCCTGGCCTGCATCAGGAATAGTGTGGCCAGCAGGACCAGAGGAGTTATCGTCCCCCTGTACTGGGCACTGGTCAGACCTCACCTTGAATCCTGTGTCCAGTTCTGGGCCCCCCAGTTTGGGAAAGATGTCAGGATGCTGGAGAGTGTCCAGAGGAGGGCAACGAAGATGGTGAAGGGGCTGGAGCACAAGCCCTACGAGGAGAGACTGAGGGAGCTGGGGCTGTTTAGTCTGGAGAAGAGGAGGTTCAGGGGAGACCTCATTGCTCTCTACAACTCCCTCAAAGGAGGTTGTAGTGGGGCAGGGGTTGGTCTCTTCTCTCAGGTGACCAGGGACAGAACTGGAGGGCAGGGACTCAAGCTTTGTCAGGGAAAGTTTAGGCTTGATGTGAGGAAAAAGCTCTTCACTGAAAGGGTGATTGGTCATTGGAATGAGCACCCAGGGAGGGGGTGGAGTCACCGACCCTGGAGGGGTTTAAGGGGAGATTGGATGAGGCACTGAGTGCCATGGGTTAGATGATGGGTTGGTGTTGGTGTTAGTGTTAGGTTATAGGTTGGACTTGATGATCTCAGAGGTCCTTTCCAACCTTGTGATACTGTGATACTTCTTTCCTGGACTGGAGATGCACAGCATCATAATCCCACATGGGTGAGGCCAGGAGAAATCCACCACCCATCCTCAGTGAACCAGACAGGCCACACGTGTGCACATGGGCTCAGTGCACACCTCAGAAAGCCCTTCAGCCCACTTCAAGCCTACCCAAGGTTTGGTGATGCTTGCATCCTGCAGCCAAACACTCACAAGACCAGGTCTCCAGTAAGCACAGGTGGGAGATGGTCTGATGAAGCCTTCAAGCTGACCTAATGGTCTGATGAAGCCTTCAAGCTGACCTAATGGTCTGATGAAGCCTTCAAGCTGACCTAATGGTCTGATGAAGCCTTCAAGCTGACCTAATGGTCTGATGAAGCCTTCAAGCTGACCTAATGGTCTGATGAAGCCTTCAAGCTGACCTAATGGTCTGATGAAGCCTTCAAGCTGACCTAATGGTCTGATGAAGCCTTCAAGCTGACCTAATGGTCTGATGAAGCCTTCAAGCTGACCTAATGGTCTGATGAAGCCTTCAAGCTGACCTAATGGTCTGATGAAGCCTTCAAGCTGACCTAATGGTCTGATGAAGCCTTCAAGCTGACCTAATGGTCTGATGAAGCCTTCAAGCTGACCTAATGGTCTGATGAAGCCTTCAAGCTGACCTAATGGTCTGATGAAGCCTTCAAGCTGACCTAATGGTCTGATGAAGCCTTCAAGCTGACCTAATGGTCTGATGAAGCCTTCAAGCTGATCTAATACAGGGGAGACCTTATCACTCCCTACAGCTCCCTGCAAGGAGGTTGTAATGAGGCAAGTGTTGGTCTCTTTTCCCAAGTAGCAAGGGTTAGGATGAGAGATGACCTCGTGTCGCGCCAGGGAAGGTTCAGACTGGATACCAGGAAATATTACTTCATGGAAAGGGCTGTGAAACACTGGCAGACGATGCCCAGGGCAGTGGTTGCCATCCCTGGAGGTGTTTAAAAGCCATGTAGATGTGGCACTCAGGGACATGGTTTAGTGGTGGACTTGGCAGTGTTAGGTTTGCAGTTGGACTCGATCACCTTAAAGGCCTCTTCCAACCTAAACAATTCTGTTATCCAGTAACATCTGCTGAAAAGCCCAGGCCATGTTCTGCCCCTGTCCTTTTGCTCCTCAGCACACAGCCTGGGCCACTGCCATTGCAGAACCAACTCACCTTGCTTTTCAAGAGAGAGCTACTCCCCATATCCTGCCCATGGCAGGGGGGTGGAACTGGATGAGCTTTAAGGTCCCTTCCAACTCAAACCATTCCACAATTCTGTGTCCCTGGCAAAGACCACCAGCAGCTTTCTGCTATGCAACTCAGGAATCCCCAGGATGGTGCAAGGAACAGGTGAGACCCATACCCTGTGCCTAGGTGAGATGGAGCAGCTCTGCTCTTCTGATTGCTCACTCATCTAATGTCTCTCCCCTCTAAACCCCATCCCAGGCTGTGCTGGCATTCTGGTTTGCCCTGTTAGCAGCAAACCAACAACAAAGGGCTCTGGAAGCTGTGTCTGGATGCCCAAAGCTCTGAAAGAAACCCTCAAGCTGATGGATAAGTGTCTTGTTGCCTGCTTACAGCTGCTTTCTTGAATTTGCAAGGATCTGGGACCAATCAAAGGGTCAGCATTATAACTGTGCTAATTCTCCCAACTCCCTGAGCACACAGACATCCTGTGTGTGCTTGGGAGGATGGCAGCTCTGTTAATGCTCACCTGGAGTGCAGTCCTGGGCTTCATCGACAAAAATAGCATCATATCCTGAGAGCTGAGGTTTGCTGAGCTGCCAGAGTTTCAAATACCCTGAGAAAAGAATGAGGAATGGCCATCAGAGGGTAATTCATTCACCATAAAACATCATAATCTTTAAAACAAGGCCCTTTTTTTAAAAAAGAAGAGTTTCTGTACCTATTTCTTCAAGGCAAACCCTGTCCTGGGCTGCATCCAAAGCAGCGTGGCCAGCAGGAAGAGGGAGGGGATTCTGCCCCTTTACTCTGCTCTGGGGAGACCCCACCTGGAGTCCTGTGTCCAGTTCTGGAATCCCCAATATAAAAAGGACAGGGATCTGTTGGAACAGGTCCAGAGGAGGCCACAAAGATGCTCCAAGGGCTGGAGCCCCTCTGCTATGAGGACAGGCTGAGAGAGTTGGGATTGTTCAGCCTGGAGAAGAGAAGGCTCTGGGGGAACCTCATACAGGGTTTCCAGTACCTGAAGAGCCTCCAGGAAAGCTGAGGAGGGACCTTTTACAAAGGTCTGGAGTGAAAGGATGAGGGGGAATGGCTTTAAATTGGAAGGGGGAAGATTTAGATTAGACTTTAGGAAGAAATTCTTCACTCTGAGGGTGGGGAGGCCCTGGCACAGGTTGCCCAGAGAAGCTGTGGCTGCCCCATCCCTGGAGGTGTTCAAGGCCAGGTTGGATGGGGCTTTGAGCTCCTGATCCAGTGGGAGGTGTCCCTGCCCATGGCAGGGGGTTGGAACTGGATGGGCTTTCAGGTCTCTTCCAACCCAAACTATCTATGATTCTTGCTTGGAATTTGCACAGATGGGTCCCAGATGTGGCTCTGTCTCCCCTTGCTGTAGGAAGGATGAAAACAAAACCCCTCCATAACAACCTAACTGCAGCTACTCTGATGAATACAAAACTCTTAATGCACAAAGAAAATTACAAGGAAGAAGGTTTTCTTCAGTAAAAGTCACCTTTGGCACTATGTGCACACGTGTTAATACTCAAGAGGAAAGGACCCACTGGCAGCAGCAAGGAACAAACGCTGGTGGCATTTGTTCACCCACTGTCTCACCCATTATTTCTGAGTCACAGACAGTTGAACAGTTCCACCACCTCCTGAGGCCAAACAGGAAAAATAACCTAAGTTCCACTAATGAACTAAGTTGTGGTGGATGACAAGGTGACCATGAGCCACCAGTGAGCCCTGGTAGCCAAGAGGGCAACTGTGTCCTGGGGGGCATCAAGCCCAGCATCGCCAGCCGGGCCAGGGAGGGGATTGTCCCGCTCTGCTCTGCTCTGGGGAGGCCCCACCTCGAGCACTGGGGGCACTTTGGGGCACCCCAGGATCCAAAGGACATCAAAGCCCTGGAGAGTGTCCAGAGGAGGCCCCAAAGGTGGGGAAGGCTCTGGAGGAGAAATCCTCTGAGGAGAGGCTGAAGGCACTGGGTGTGTTCAGCTGGAGAAGAGGAGCCTGAGGGGGGACCTCAGAGCTGCTTCCTCAGCAGGGGAGGAGGAGGAGCAGGCGCTGAGCTCTTCTCTCTGGGGAGCAAGGACAAGATTCAAAGGAATGGCAGAAGATGTGCCAGGGGAGGGTTAGGCTGGACAGTAGCAAGAGGTTCTTCCCCAGAGGGTGGTGGAGCACTGGAACATTTCCCCAGAGAAGCAGTCCCAGCCTGACAATATTCCAGAAGCATTTGGCCAATGCCCTCAGCCCCACGGGGTGAATGTTGGGGTTGTCCTGTGCAGGGACAGGAGTTGGACTGGATGATCCTTGTGGGTCCCCTTAAACTCAGGTTATTCTATGATTCAATGAAGTTTCAGACCCTTTTTGATCGCCCTGGAGAGTGCAGTACAGGGATTTTACCCCTTACCATCACAAGTCATCTTGTATTTCTTCTCTACATCTCCATCCAGCTTCTTCATGTTGTGCCATATCTCTTTCGCCTCTTCCACGTTGATCTACAAAGAGAAGACAGAAGGGTCTGGGTAGTTTGCTTTGAGCAGAAGACCCATCCAGGCAAAGCACATTATCTTCTCTGAAGCCTTTCTCCTACTGCTTCTCTTCTGTGCCACCACCAGTTAACAACATCTCCTCAACAGGCAGGGACACCTCCCACTGCATCAGGGGGCTCAAAGCCTCATCCAACCCAGCCCTGAACACCTCCAGGGATGGGGCAGCCACCACATCTCTGGGTAACCTCTGCCAGGGCCTCCCCACCCTCACAGAAAAACATTTCTTCCCAAGATCTCATCTCAATCTCCCCTCTTGCAGCTTCAAACCATTCCCCTCATCCTGTTCTTTCACTCCCTGATCCAGAGCCCCTCCTCAGCTTTCCTGGAGCCCCTTTCAGTACTGGGAAGCTGCTCTAAGGTCTCCCCAGAGCCTTCTTTTCTCCAGGCTGAACAACCCCAACTCTCTCTTCTCCCCTTTTCTTGCAGGACACAAATACTCATGAACTATGACAGACGTGGGATAACCACAGCCCTTTCCAAACCCTGCAGCCCAAGTCTTGCTTCATCTCCAATACTCACTTTCTTTTCTTCTCGACTGACCAGCTTTCTCTCCCCGTGAGTATTTTTGAACCAAACAGGAGAGTGCTCTTCACAGATCTCTTCATCTGACGAGGCAAAAAAGCTTTCAAGGGTCTGTGAGACCATTTTCCCTCTTACAAAGAGTGACTGTCCCCTGCAGTTCTGGATAAGGGAACTGATGGAGTAAACTGACATCTTGGAGAAGTTTAGCTTCCCTTTCTCTTTATAGCTGTGCCAGAGATGACAAAAAATGAGACATGTTGAAACACACACGAAATCCTACTGGAAAAGCAAGCTCACTTTTGCTTCTGTCACAGGCCAACACTTGCAGAAGCTCTATTTGACACACCCACTTTGACCTAGTAATGGAATATCTTTGAAACCTGTACATATTTATCCCTGTGGAAGCACAAACTGATTCATTTTGATGAGAAGCTCAACAGGAGCCGGCAACGTGCGCTCAGAGCCCAGAAGGTCACCCTTGTCCTGGGCTGCATCCAAAGGAGTGGGAGCAGCAGGGTGAGGGAGGGGATTCTGCCCCTCTGCTCTGCTCTGAGGAGACCCCACCTGGAGCCCTGGGTCCAGTTCTGGAATCCCCAACAGAACAAGGATATGGAACTGTTGGAGTGAGTCCAGAAGAGGCCACAAAGGTGATCTGAGGGCAGGAGCACCTCTGCTATGAGGACAGGCTGAGAGAGTTGGGGTTGTTCAGCCTGGAGAAGAGAAGGCTCCGGGGAGACCTTAGAGCAGCCTCCACATATCTGAAGGGGCTCCAAGAAAGCTGGGGAGGGACTTTTTATGAGGGCCTGGCGTGATAGGATGAGGGGAAATGGCTTTAAACTGGAAGGGGGAAGATTTAGATTAGATATTGGGAAGAAATTCTTCAGGATGAGGGTGGGGAGGCCCTGGCACACAGAAGCTGTGGGTGCCCCCTCCCTGGAGGGGTTCAAGGCCAGGTTGGATGGGGCTTTAATCACCCAGATCCAGTGGGAGGTGTCCTTGCCCATGGCAGTGGGGCTGGAGGATGGGCTTTAAGGTCTCTTCCAACCCAAACCATTCTATCATTCTATGATTTCCCCCATTCTTTCTGCTCCCTCACATCCTGAAGGCTGACTTCCCAACCAGACCTTCCTTTCCTAGCAGGTCTTTTCCCTGCTCCACTGGCCATCAACGAAGGAATCCAAAATCCTCACTCACTGTTTGCCAACACTTCCAAATGCCAAGGAATGGAAAGTCTTGCAGGTAACATTTCTGGGGAAGACGCTTTTCCCCCTCTCTGCAACAGCTTTGTTAAATGCCACGTAAAGGAAACGGAGATCAGCAAATTTCTCTGCGTACTTTACCAAGGTTGAAGTCTTTCCTGTACCTGAGGAACAAAAGAAAGGAAACAAATAGGATCCAGAGTCAGGAATGAATGAATCCACACCCTTCTCAGCAGCTTAATCTTCCCCCTCCTGCTGTCCTAACTGCACAGCAGGACAATTTACAGCTCATGGGAATGAATCCCCTCACTCAACTGAGATCAGCAGAAGCTGTGGAGCAAAGCAGGTTTGAAAAATGGCAGTCTGCAGCCTAAAAGCTTTTTAAAACAACCCCTTTTTATCACCCAATGTTCTAGAACCCTGTCCTGGGCTGCATCCAAAGCAGCGTGGCCAGCAGGGAGAGGGAGGGAATTCTCTCCCTCTACTCCACTCTCGTGAGACCTCACCTGGAGTGCTGTGTCCAGTTCTGGAATCCCCAGCATCAGAAGGATATGGAACTGCTAGAATGGGTCCAGAGGAGGCCACGGAGATGACTTGAGGGCTGGAGCCCCTTTGCTGTGAGGACAGGCTGAGAGAGTTGGGGTTGTTCAGCCTGGAGAAGGCTCCAGGGAGACCTTAGAGCAGCCTTCCAGTACCTAAAGGGGCTCCAGGAAAGCTGGGGAGGGGCTTTTTCCAAGGGCCTGGAGTGACAGGATGAGGGGGAACGGATTTAAATTGGAAGGGGGAAGATTTAGATGAGACATCAGGAAGAAATTCTTCATAATGAGTGGTGAGGCCCTGGCACAGATTTCCCAGGGAAGCTGTAGATGCCCCTTCCTTGGAGGTTTTCAACGCCCAGTTGGGTGGGGCCTTGAGCAGCCTGGTCTGGTGGGAGGTGTCCCTGCCCACGGCAGGGGGGTTGGAACTGGATGAGCTTTCTGGTCCCTTCCAACCCAAACCATTCCATGATTCTATGATTCTTCATCAAACAGGTGGATGAGGATGCTTGCCAAGGTGTAAATGATGCCTTAGAGTGAACGATGTGGTGGTGGAGAAGCTCAGTGTGTTTCTCTACCTGCGTTGCTCCTAGGGAAGGACCAGCCTTGGGCTGCTCCTCTATGGGGCTCCACGAGAGAGCTGGTCTCCTGTTCACATTGGAAAGGTTGCAGGTGAAATATGTGTTGGTACTCTTCATGTTATGGACTGTGTCACTCAGGAAATGCAAAGGAACTCAGGGGTGAAGCTGCTGGACCAGCAGCTGTGTGTGACTTCTTGCTGAAAGCTGCAGTGGAGCTACCCAGGGCCACGTGGGAGTGATGCTCCAGCAAGCCCAGCATCCATAGCAAGCAAAATGGGGAAAGATCCTCGTGGTCCTCATGGGTGAAGAGCTGGTTGAAAGCTAGGAAGTAGGAGCAGATGGACAGTTTTCAGCATGGAGAGTGACAACAGTGGGAGTCCTGCAGATATCTGCACTGGGACCTGCTCTCTCCAACGTCCACGTGTCCCCTGGGAGGAGTTAGAACAGCAAGGTGACAAAGTTTGCTGACACTGGTTCATCACTGAGGATGGTGGGAGGTGCTCCAGCACCTCAGTGTCCTTCTTGGAGTGAGAGGCTTGGAGATGTGGCCTCAGCAGCACAAAGTCCAGGGGCACAATCCCTGCCCTGCTCCTGCTGCCCACGCTGTGTCTGACACAGGCCAAGATGCCATTGGCCTTCTTGGCCATTTGGGCCACTGCTGCCTCATGTTCAGCTGCTGCCAACCAACACCCCCAGGGCCTCCTCCTCTTCAGCCACTCTTCTCCAGGTCTGCAGGGGGTTGTTGTGCCCCAAGTGTAGGACCTGGCACTTGCCCTTGTAGAACCTCACCCCGTTGGTCTCAGCCCATGGATCCAGCCTGGCCAGATCCTTCTGCAGAGATTCCCTACCCTTTGCAAAAGCTTGCTCTGATTTTTAGTATTGATTAATAATAGTGGATCCCCATTATCCACACAGCTCCTTGAACACAAGCAGCAGGGAGGGAAGGAGCAGAATTAGAGGTTATGCCGTAAGAATAAAATGCATAATTTTTGGCTCTTACCTGCAAATGCCATAATTTTCACTATTTGACCATGCTCAATTCTGTGGTTCAAAATCCTTTGCTGTTCATGGGTCAGCTTTACTTCAGGCAAGCTGCTAAAAGCAGGAATAAAAAACAGAGCAAAAGGTATTGAGATAATAAATCCTCCCACATAAACCAAACAAGAAGGAAAACACCTGCAGGGAGGGGCTATCCACAGCTTTCCTGGGCAAATTGTGCCATGGCCTCCCATCACAAAGAATTTCTTCCTAATGTCCAATCTAAATCTCCCCCCTTCCAATTTAAAGCCATTCCCCATCGTCCTGTCACTGCAGGCCCTTGGAAAAAGACCCTCCTCAGCTTTCCTGTGGCCCCTTCAGGAACTGGGAGGCTGCTTTAAGCTCTCCCCAGAGCCTTCTCTTCTCCAGGCTGAACAACCCCAACTCTCTCAGCCTGTCCTCATAGCACAGGTGCTCCAGCCCTCGGATCATCTTTGTGGCCTCCTCTGGACCTGTTCCAACATTTCCATCTCCTTCTGTTGTTGGGAATTCCAGACCTGGACACAGGACTCCAGGTGGGGTCTCCCCAGAGCAGAGCAGAGGGGCAGAATCCACTCCCTGGCCCTGCTGTTTTGGATGCAGCCCAGGACAGGGCTGGTTTCTGGGCTCTGAGTGCACATTGCCAGCTCCTGTCGAGCTCCTCATTCATCAGCACCCCAAGTCCTTCTCAGAGCTGCTCTCAGTCCCATCATCCCATCCTGTATGGATAAAGGGATTGCCCTGACCCAGGTGTAGGACCTTGCCCTTGGCCCTGTTGAACCTCATGACTTACACACAGGTCCACTTCTCCAGCTTGTCCAGGTCCCCATTTAAAGGGTGACTTTTAAATCCCATCAGTGGTCAGTAATTCAATTTTTACAGATTTAAAGATTGGTTCTAGTTTTCCTCTGAGAATTCAGGGAGAAGATGACAAGGACCAGAGGTTTTTTTTCTAATCCTTATGAATCTCAGAGTCTTTTCAACCAGCCCCTGCACCAAAAGTTTGCTCCCCTCTCAGGTTCAGGCCTCCACCAGGTCCCTGTGTACATTGGTGCATTGCTCAGATCATCTAAAATTGAGTTACCTGGACCATAAATCTTGCCCGCAGGGCGATGCCAGAGTTTCCTCTTCACCTGTCTGTGTGGTTCCAGAAGCATTTTCCATCAGATACAAACAGTAGAAAACATTGTAGTGGATCCTGGTAGAAAGGACAAAAGAGAAACTGTCACTGAGAAATCATCAATAACAAATTAAACATCTGCAGCCACCTCAAAGGCCACCAATATCTTGGGTAGTTCCAATGGAACGAAGCCCCAAGCACTCAGGGAGCTGCAGGAGGCAACATCAATATTTCAAAGCACAGTCATTTCTACCTCAAAAAGTGGAGGAGACACGGGGACACCTCTGTGGCCTCTCCCTCACCCCCACGAGGTTTGTGTTTCAGGGTCTGCCACGCAAACATGACCTGGGATCAGAGTCCACAGGATCCTGTGATCTCCTGAACCACCATCAGCAATAGAGTCTGGAGGGGCCCAAAATAGAATTTGGGCTAGTTTAAGTCTCTAAAGTGAACCAGTTTGATCAGCTTTCTTCTGATGATTTCACACTTTGAAAGTAGCGTGGCCAACAGGGTGAGGGAGGGGATTCTGCCCCTCTACTCTGCTCCTGTGAGACCCCACCTGGAGTCCTGAGCCCAGTTCTGGAGTCCTCAGCACAGGAAGGACGTGAATCTGTTGGAGTGAGTCCAGAGGAGGCCGTGGGCTGGAGCAGGACAGGCTGAGAGAGTTGGGGTTGCCCAGCCTGGAGAAGAGAAGACTCCGGGGAGATCTTAGCGCAGCCTCCCAGTACTGAAAGGGGCTCCAGGAAAGGTGGGGAGGGGCTCCTGATCAGGGAGAGCAGGGATAGAGCAAAGGGGACAGTTTTAATCTGAAAATGGGAAGATTGAGATGAAATCTTAAGAAGAAATGTTTTCCTGTGAGGGTGGGGAGGCCCTGGCACAGGTTGCCCAGGGAAGTTGCAGCTGCCCCATCCCTGGAGGTGTTCAGGGCCAGGCTGGATGGGGCTTTGAGCCCCTGATCCAGTGGGAGGTGTCCCTGCCCATGGCAGGGGTTTGGAACTGGATGGGATTGGAGGTCTCTTCCAACCCAAACCATTCTATGATTCTCTACAAGTGTGTCAGCCCTGACAATGCTCCACGGTGCTTTGTTACCACAAAGAGAGGAGCACAATGGCTCTGCAGCTTTAATTCCAGTGGCAAGAGCTGGTTTAAAATTAACCTCCATTGTAGGTCAAGGCTGACACCACTGTGGGTTTACCTCTTCTAGCACAGCTTTGTTCCTGTCACAGCTGCCAGCCCAGGCCACGCTCGAGGACAGACTTTGTGTCTCACAGTGGGTGATCCGCACGCTCTGACTCACTGGTTCCTCTACGAGTTGCAAACAGATACCACAGTTCCTTGAGGACATGTTTCCTCCTTATGCCCTAAATCACAAACCTCGTGTGGTTTGATGAGACAATGGCAGAAGAGATGCTGTCATTCCTATTTCTTGTAGTCTCAATTGATCAAGGAGATGGAGATGAGATGTAGAGCAACAGAATGCTTTGGGTTGGATGGGACCTTAAAGATCATCCAGTTCCAGCACCTCTGCCACGGGCAAGGACACCTCCCACTGGATCAGTTTGCCCAAAGCCCCACCCAACTTGGCCTTGAGCACCTCCAGGGATGGGGCTTCCACAACTTCTCTGGACAACCTATGCCAGGGCCTCCCCACGCTCAGATAAGGGTGACCACGAGCTCTCATTGCTTGTGAGCATCATACTCTGTCTTCCCCATCTTGAGCAGACATTTACCCAGGTTTATGACCATAGCCACCAATTATCCAGACCAAAGAGATCATCAAGTCCAACCATACCTGTCCCCTTGCTAAACCATGTCCCTAAAAAACTCATCTACCTGCTTTTAAACACCTTCATGGAGAGGTGTTTAAAAGGCAGCCTACAGAATCATTTTCCTCCTGGCTATAGATTCCTTTTCCAGTGCAATTCCTTTCCAGTCTTCTCATAAGAATTTACAGGTATTCTTAATCCTTATCCCATCCTCATTGCAATTCTGAACCACCTGTGGGCTCTCACCTGCATTACCAGGCACCTCTGTGCACAGAAGACACAGAATGGACCACTAAATACATGCAGTGGGTGCCCACAGGACTTGGAGTAACATTTAAGAGGAGTGAAGTGAGTAACCAGTCTCAGGAAGGCAATAACCATATTAAATTGTTGCAGCTGATGCGCATCTCTTTCTAATCAGAAAGGTTCTACAGTTGCTTTGCAACCTGCCTTTGTTTCTGAAAAGAAGTTATTTTTCATAGAATCATAGAATTGCTTGGTTGGAGAAGATCTTTGAGATCATTGAGTCCAACTGTGTCCACTACTAAACCAGATCCCTGAGCACCTCATCCACCCATCCTTTAAACACCACCAAGGGTGGGGACTCGACCACTCACACTCTGTACAGAATCATAGAACCATTCAGACTGGAAAAAGAGTTTTAAGATCATCAAGTCCAACTTGACACTGCCAACTCCACCACCTAAACCACATTCCGAAGTGCCACAACTCATAAAACCACAGAATCATTAAGGTTGGAAAAGACCTCTAAGCTCATCCAGCCCAGCTGTGAGCCCAGCCCCACCAAACCTACTAAACCATGTCCCAAAGTGCCACATCTATACACTTTTTGAACCCCTCCAGGGATGGTGTCCCCACCCCTACCCTGGGCAGCCTCTGCCAGTGCTTCACCACTCTTGCAGTGAAGAAATTTCTCCTAATATCCAATCTAAACCTCCCCTGGTGCAACTTGAGGCTGTTTCCTCCCATCCCATCACTTGTTACTTGGGAGATCAAACCAACACCCACCTCACCGCAACCTCATTTCAGGGACTTGTAGAGAGCAACGAGGTCTCCCCTCAGCCTCCTCTTTTCCAGACTCAACAATTCCAGGTCTCCCAGCTGCTCCAGTCCCCTTCCCCAGCTTCATTCCCCTTCTCTGGCTGCACTCCAGCCCTTCAATGTCCTTCTTGGAGTGAGGAGCCTGAAACTGGTTATCTCCATGCCTAGGAAGAGGTGGGCAGGGAGGAAGCATCTCCCCATGCTCACCTGTTAGTGATGGCAATGTTCCTGTCTCTCATTGCGTGCAGCAGCGTGGCGATGCAGTAAAGCCTCTCGCTCACGTCCACGACAGAGAGGTTGGAGCAGGGTCTCTGTAGACACCTCATCAGCTTTTGGATGTCGCCGACGCCATCGGAGAAAAGCACCATGACTGCAATTATGGCCCACATGTTCTCAGGCTGGTAGGGACAACAAGAAGAAAGAGTGAGCCTGCGACGAGCGAGGAGAACCATGCAATAGACTCGATGTGAGTGGTAGAGCAAGTTCTGGTTTATTGCAAAGCTCATTCACGACTACACCATAGCCCATGTCTACTTAAGTTATGTCTACTTATCTAGCAATCATTGGCTTGTCTAACAATCATTTCCCCTTACATACACTTGTCTTATAATCTTCAATTTGGCTCCAAAAGCCCTATAATCACTAACTTAATTCTAAAAGTTATACTATCATGCCCCTCTTCGAAGCTCTAAGGTTACATTAGCATGTTCCTCCTACTTTCTCCTCCTACTTGTTCCTCCTACTTGCAGCTACTGCTATATGCTGGGGTCCTGGTCTCACTCTGGCCTGCTTCCCTAAGTTGTTTATCTGTTACAAGGTCTTCTTGACCTTATCTTGGGGATTTTCTCACAGCCTCCCTCCTTGTAGCGTGACTCAGCAAAATCCTCAGTACTTTTTATCACAGCTTGATTTTTATCTCAGTTGATTTTTGCCAGAGCTGATTCACAGAGCTCCTCCTTTGAGCCATGTCCACACTCCATTCTCCAACATGAGCCCAAAGCTTTGAGCCTTTAGGATCGTTACGATCCTCCAAAGGGAAAACTTTAGACTCAGGAGGGCAGATACGACCTCAAGGACCAGCAGCTGGTAAATAAATCAGTTAATATCTTTAAACCTACCCCCATCCTGCTCTGTAAGTGCGGAAGTTTGTTGGCGATGCAGACTTCAGCCTTTGAGAAGAGGTGGTGACTCTTCAAACACTGGAGAACCACAGCAGGATCTACCTTCGGGGCGGTGGGAATGGCAGAGACGCACCTGCGCAGAACGGGAACAGCAGCATTTCCAAAGCAGCTTTATCAAGTGAACGGGGGGCCCTGCCCATGGCAAAGGGGCTGGAAGTCATTGATGAGAAACTTGACACGAGCCAGCAACGTGCACTCACAGCCCAGAAGGCCAACCATGGCCCAGGCTCCATCCAAAGGAGTGTGGCCAACAGGGAGAGGGAGGGGATTCTCCTCCTCTGCTCTGCTCTGGTGAGACCCCACCTGGAGTCCTGTGTCCAGCTTTGGAATCCCCAGCATAAGCAGGATAGGGAACTGTTGGAACGGGTCCAGAAGAGGTCACAGAGATTATCCAGGATCTACACCTGGAGTCCTGTGTCCATCTTTGGAATCCCCAACATAAGCAGGATAGGGAACTGTTGGAACGGGTCCAGAAGAGGTCACAGAGATTATCCAGGATCTACACCTGGAGTCCTGTGTCCATCTTTGGAATCCCCAACATAAGCAGGATATGGAACTGTTGGAACGGGTCCAGAAGAGGTCACAGAGATTATCCAGGATCTACACCTGGAGTCCTGTGTCCATCTTTGGAATCCCCAACATAAGCAGGATATGGAACTGTTGGAACGGGTCCAGAAGAGGTCACAGAGATTATCCAGGATCTACACCTGGAGTCCTGTTGGGGATTCCAAAGATGGACACATAAGCAGGATAGGGAACTGTTGGAATGGGTCCAGAAAAGGTCACAGAGATTATCCAGGATCTACACCTGGAGTCCTGTGTCCATCTTTGGAATCCCCAACATAAGCAGGATAGGGAACTGTTGGAACGGGTCCAGAAGAGGTCACAGAGATTATCCAGGATCTACACCTGGAGTCCTGTGTCCATCTTTGGAATCCCCAACATAAGCAGGATAGGGAACTGTTGGAACGGGTCCAGAAGAGGTCACAGAGATTATCCAGGATCTACACCTGGAGTCCTGTTGGGGATTCCAAAGATGGACACATAAGCAGGATAGGGAACTGTTGGAATGGGTCCAGAAGAGGTCACAGAGATTATCCAGGATCTACACCTGGAGTCCTGTTGGGGATTCCAAAGATGGACACATAAGCAGGATAGGGAACTGTTGGAATGGGTCCAGAAGAGGTCACAGAGATTATCCAGGATCTACATCTGGAGTCCTGTGTCCATCTTTGGAATCCCCAACATAAGCAGGATATGGAACTGTTGGAACGGGTCCAGAAGAGGTCACAGAGATTATCCAGGATCTACACCTGGAGTCCTGTGTCCAGCTTTGGAATCCCCAACATAAGCAGGATATGGAACTGTTGGAACAGGTCCAGAAGAGGTCACAGAGATTATCCAGGATCTACAGGTACAGAGTCAAGTGCTCAAAGAGGACTCACCTGATCAGTCCCAACACACATTCTTCGTGCTCCTTTGTTATGGCAAAGTCCTGCAAGATCTGTTCAACTCTGTGCAGGGCCACATTCTCCTCCATTAAGTACCCATGGTAGAGCTTTTTCCAAGGAATGAACTAGAATGGGAAGCAAAAATCACCATCTTTCACCTCACAGCACTGGAAAACAGGTTTCTTGTGGAGAAGAAGAGAGTGAGGGGGGACCTCATAGCCAATTACTACTTCCTCACAAGAGAAGGAGGAGGAACAGGCGCCGAGCTCTTCTCTCTGGTGACCAATGACAGGATTCAAAGGAATGGCAGAAAGATGCCAGGGGAGGGTTAGGCTGGACATTAGGAAGAGGTTCTTCCCCAGAGGGTGGTGGAGCACTGGAACAGCTCCCCAGGGAAGCAGTCCCAGCCTGACAATATTCCAGAAGCATTTGGCCAATGCCCTCAGCCCCACGGGATGACTGTTGGGGTTGTCCTGTGCAGGGACAGGAGTTGGACTGGGTGATCCTTGTGGGTCCCTTCCAACTCAGGTTATTCTATGATTCTATAATAATAAGCTAATCAATGTGATTCCCAAAGATGACCTGGAGCTTAAAAAGCCTCCATAGCTTTATAGAAACAGGTACCTAGCAGGAGATGAAGGAAAGAGGAAACAGAGGAAAGACTTGCTCCTCACAGCCTGCAAACATGTATATAAAAGGCTGTTTCTTCTAGGGTGATGGGAACAGGGTGATACTGGTTCAGTTTCAAACATCAAAACATTAAAGGAATGGGGATATTTTCATCACTATTGCACAAATCTGCTCTGAGAGGTTAAAATCCCCGTGTCCTTGAAGCCCAACCCTCTCACAGCCTGACATTTGCACTTCTTCAGTAAAAACACTGCCTTTTAGGCTGTTACACAGCAAAAAAGCAAACTTGGGAGAGGATGGAGCACACTGAACATTCAACCCATACATTTCCATGCATCTAATGCCACCAAAATGATCTGAGGGTTGGAGCACCTCTGCTATGAGGACAGGCTGAGAGAGTTGGGGTTGTTCAGCCTGGAGAAGAGAAGGCTCTGGGGAGATTTTAGATTGGCCTTCCTGGACTTCAAGGGCCTACAGGGACAGAATTTTAGCAAGGCCTGTTGTGACAGAACGAGGAATAATGGTTTTAAACTAAGTGAAGGGAAATTTAGACTGGATATAAGGAAGAAATTTGTTACAATGGTGTTAGTGAAAAGCTGGCCCAGGTTGCCCAGAGAAGTCGTGGTTGTCCCCTCCCTGGAGGTGTTCAAGGCCAGGCTGGATGGGGCTTTGAGCAGCCTGGTCTGGTGGGAGGTGTCCCTGCCCATGGCAGGGGGTTGGAACTGGATGGGCTTTGAGGTCCCTTCCAACCCAAACCATTCCATGATTCTATGGATAAAGATCCCTCCAGCTCTTCCTGCTCAAGGCACGCACACTGTGATGGGAAAGCACTGATTGTGAGGCTCCTCCTGCATTGTGTCCAGCAATATCCACCCAAATTTATTGGAAGGGCTCTGATCGTGCCCCCACAACTCTGGGACAGCCTCTTTGTACAAGCTGAGGATTTCCAGTATGAATAGCACCACTGTTACTGGTGCCAGCACTCTTTGAAACACTGAGATCCTCTCCACGGCCAAACCAACTGCCAGTGGGTTCAGACCTGTCCATACTGCGAGGGCCTTGGCTGCAGATGAACCAAGCTGCATAAAACCAGAGCTAAAGGCCTTTCCTCTAAACCTGTTTGACTACAAGAGACACCACACACACAGAAGCTGGAGGACACTGATGTACATCAGCCACAAGAGGACACTGCCCAGTCTGGTAGCCAGAATCTCCTGTGTGATCCCCATCAGAAACAAAGGCAGCAAGGAAAACGGTGAAGGGGGATCTTGTGGAGTCTTACTGGATGCTTTTTTTCCTTTTATGGGAAGAACACCTTGAGGGAAGTTACCCCAATATTGATATTTTGATATAAGCTGGCATCTGAAGATTCCACTGTAGTCTTGACAAAAAAAATGACAAATGACCCGATAAGAAAGGATGGGGAACAATAAATAGGTTTAAAGGAACAAAGGGAGATGAAGGCAGCATGGATGCTCCTACAGGAACACGTGTAGCCACAAGAGCAGGACAGAATGGAGCAGCTGGAGAAGGGACAGGCTCAAATCAACATCAGAGCAGTCCTTACCAGGGGATCTCTGACGATCTCCCTCCAGCAGTGACACACCAGGCACAGGTTCTGGTACAGATCCATCACTGGTAGGAAAGCAAAGATGTGCCTCAGGACTTCAACGGGCAGCTCATCGATGCTTCCCTGCGGCACCTCCCAGTTCCGAGTCCCCAGGAGTCCGAAGTGTGCATCAGGAATGGGTTCAATATCCATATCGTCGAGTTCCTGCTTGATCTGGATGTCTTCTGGGTGAGCCAACACTGCCTTCTTCTCAGGCTGCTCTCGCCCGTGAATGCCTGCAGCTGCTCTGGACAGATGCCGTTTTCTAGAGCTTTCCCTGGGAGCTGGTACAAGGTCCTCATCCTTCAGAAAAGAGTGGGAATCACCGCTCATCTCCATCGCAGCGCTGAAGGAATCATCAGGTTCAGAGAAGATGAGATCCAGCAGCTCTTCTTTGATTCCACTGTTCTTCATCTCACCAGCACCTACTGGTCGTGTCTGAGAGATCCTGAAGTAGTCAGTGATGTTCTTCTGCCACCCTCGACCTGGGGAAAGAGGAGGAGCATGAGGGAAGGCAACAGAAACAAGTGCAAAGCGCACTGCTCGTGTCTGAGCTGACAAGGACACCAGAGGTTGTGTAAGGTGGTATTTCCACAGAGCTCCTCAGAGTCATGAGCTTCCTGCTTCACATGGCTTTTCTGGCAGCCTGTGGAAGTCATAGAATCATGGAATGGTTTGGGTTGGAAGCCATCTTAAAGCCCATCCAGTTCCAACCTCCCCTGCCATGGAGGGAATAACTCAGGATGCTTTTTCTTCACTGTCTACCTGTCTCCTCACCCACAGGTGTGTGCAGTGTCTCTGGTCACAGAATCATGAAATTGTTTGGCTAGAAAAAACCCTTTGAGATCATTGAGTCCAACTGTACCTGTCCACAACTAAACAATATCCCTGACCACCCTGTCTACTCAACTTTTGAACACCTCCAGGAATGGGGACTCAACCACCTCCCTGGGAGCCTCTGCCAGGGTCTGAGAACCCTTTCAGTGGAGAAATTTTTCCTGATGTCCACTTTAAACGTCCCCTGGTGCAACTTGAGGCCATTTCCTCTTGTCCTATCACCTGTCACTTGGGAGAAGAGACCAACCCCCACCTCACCACAACCTCCTTTCAGGGAGTTGTAAACAGTGAGGAGGTCTCCCCTCAGCCTCCTTTGTCCAGGCTAAACAACCCCAGGTCCCTCAGCCACTCCTCATAGGGTTTATTCTCCAGCTCCTTCACCACCTTCATTGCCTTTCTCTGGACATGCTCCAGCCCCTCAATGTCTTTCTTATCCTTACATAGGTCTTGAGGCTGAGCCTTTAACCCTGCACCAGGAGCTGTGTGGAAACAGCTCTTTGACCTTCAGTTTGAGTCCTGAGCCCTAGCAGGGGCAGATTAGCTCAAAGTCTTATCAATCCTCCAAAGCCCTCTAAGGCTGTGGCACTTTGGAGACCCATGTCTGGGAGCAGTGTATCACAATGTTTCCCACTCCCAGGGAAGCCAAAGATCCTTAATATCTGTTAAAGTGCTCAACACCACTTTTGCAGTTCTATATAACCAGACAGCTCATCCTTATTTAATAATTACCCTAAAGAGCACCTAAAAGACAGACTGGAGAGCTGGGCCGATTCCAATGGGATGTGTTTAATAAGTCCAAATGTTGGGTGCTTCATCTTGGACACAACAATCCCATGCAGAGCTCTAGACTGGGGACAGAGTGGCTGGAGAGGAGTCAGGCAGAAAGGGACCTGGGAGTGCTGGTGGCCAGGAAGCTCACCATGAGCCAGCAGTGTGCCCAGGTGGCCAAGAAGGCCAATGGCATCCTGGCCTGCATCAGGAATAGTGTGGCCAGCAGGACCAGAGGAGTTATCGTCCCCCTGTACTGGGCACTGGTCAGGCCTCACCTTGAATACTGTGTCCAGTTCTGGGCCCCCACAGTTTGGGAAAGATGTCAGGATGCTGGAGAGTGTCCAGAGGAGGGCAACGAAGATGGGGAAGGGGCTGGAGCACAAGCCCTATGAGGAGAGACTGAGGGAGCTGGGGCTGTTTAGTCTGGAGAAGAGGAGGCTCAGGGGAGACCTCATTGCTCTCTACAACTCCCTAAAAGGAGGTTGTAGTGGGGCAGGGGTTGGTCTCTTCTCTCAGGTGACAGAACTGGAGGGCAGGGACTCAAGCTTGGTCAGGGAAATTTTAGACTTGATGTGAGGAGAAAGTTCTTCACTGAAAGGGTGATTGGTCACTGGAATGAGCACCCAGGGAGGGGGTGGAGTCACCAACCCTGGAGGGGTTTGAGGGGAGACTGGATGAGGCACTGAGTGCCATGGGTTAGATGATGGGTTGGTGTTGGTGTTGGGTTATAGGTTGGGCTCGATGATCTCGGAGTTCCTTTCCAACCTTGTGATACTGTGTAAAAGCAGGAGTCACATCACTGATAGTGCCCAACAGCAGAGGCTGTAACACTCCTCGGGGAGCTCTTCCCCCAGGCAGGCTCTGACAGCTCAACAATAGAGACATTGAGGTACTTCTGGTGTGAGGAGAGACTGAACAAGCACACGAAGGCAAACTCGCTGCCCCAGAGAGGAAAGTACTCAGGGTATCTCTTTTTCTTGCCACTTGGCTTTGCTCAAGTAGAAATTAAGCCCAGTTTTCCATGCAGCACTCAAACCTGACTGATTTCTCCCATTTGCACTCAGCTCGTCTGGCATCATAGAAACTTGGAAGAGACCTCTTAACCCATCCAGTTCCAACTCCCTGCCATGGGCAGGGACACCTCCCACTGGATCAGGGTGATCAAAGCCCCATCCAGCCTAACCTTGAACACCTCCAGGGATGGGGCAGCCACAGCTTCTCTGGGCAGCCTGTGCCACGGCCTCACAGGAGAACATTTCTTATTAAGATCTCATCTCAATTTCCCCTCTTTCAGCTTCAAACCTCCTCCCTTGTCCTATCCTTGCACACCAAAAGCCCATCCCCAGCTTTCCTGTGGCCCCTTTCCTGTATCCTCTTCTGTCAGCGCAAGTTCAATGATGGATTCCTCGACGCCCTTTTGCTCCACACCACATTAGCATTTTCCTCCCCCACATCCCTCAGAGTTCAAAGCACTGGCAGTTAGTCCATACCTCCTGGATTCCTCCGTGTCCTGTGGGTGGGATGGAGACCCCTGTTTACATCTCCTCTGCTTTGTCTTTGACTGAACGGCTGCGTCAGGGAGGACGAACCCTCTGGGCTCTGCGCCAGAGCTTCGCAGTCATCGGCCGTGAGGTGCGTCTTCTTGAATCGCTTCACTGCTTGGCCAACGTGCAAAAAACAGACCCCAAAACCAAGCTGTTAGCAAGCAACAACATACAATCAGAATGGGTTGGGTTGGAAGGGACCTCAAGGTCCATTCAGTTCCAACACACTGCCACAGGCAGGGACACCTCCCACCAAATCAGGCTGATTAAGGTCCCATCCAACCTGGACGTGAACACCTCCAGGGATGGGGCAGCCACAGCTTCTCTGGGCAACCTGTGACAGGGCCTCCCCACCCTCACTGTGAAGAGTTTCTTCCTAATGTCTAAGCTAAATCTTTCCTCTTCCAATTTATAGCAATTCCCGCTTGTTCCATCACTCCAGGCCCTTGGAAAAAGTCACTCCCCAGCTTTCCTGGAGCCCCTTCAGGTACTGGAAGGATGCTTTAAGCTCTCCCCAGTGCCTTCTCTTCTCCAGCCTGAACAACCCCACCTTTTTCACCCTGTCCTCACAGCACAGGTGCTCCAGCCCTCGGATCATCTTTGTAGACCGCTCTGGGCCTGTTCCAACAGTTCCCTATCCTTCTTATGTTGGGGATTCCAGAACTGGACACAAGACTCCAGGTGGGGTCTCCCCATAGCAGAGCAGAGGGGGAGAATTCCCTCCATCTCCCTGCTGGCCACACTGCTTTGGATGCAGCCCAGAACAGGGTTGGTTTCTGGGCTCTGAGTGCACGTTGCCGGCTCCTGTCAAGCTTCTCATCCCCCAGCACCCCAAGTCCTTCTCCTCAGGGCTGCTCTCAATCACAGTATCACAGTATCATAAGGTTGGAAAGGACCTCCGAGATCATTGAGTCCAACTATAACCCAACACCAACACCATCATCACGTTGTCCTCCATCCTGTGTTGATACCGGGGATTGCCTGAACTCAGCTGTAAGACCTTGCATTTGGCCTTGCTGAACCTCATAATGCTCACACAGAACCATTTCTCCACCTTGTCCAGGTCCCTCTAGATGACATCCCATCCTTCTGGTGTGACAACTGCACTACTCAGCTTGGTGTCATCCAAAGCTTGTACAACGCTCTGCAAGGTGCTAAGATGGGCAATGCATGGTGTCAGGGAGATATCAGCAGTCACCCCAAGAGCAGCTTCACCCCAGTTCCCCACTCCTGCGTTGGACAAGGTTTCAGAACAAAAGAGTGTGACTAAAATCCATAATCCATGCAAGTTTTGTGGCTTCCTCTACAAGGATTGTTATTAAATTATGGAGGAAGGAGATACAGGCATTTGTGTAAATGCAAAGCATCACTGTATCATGACGGGGGGGTTGGAACTGGATGATCTTTAAGGTCTCTTCCAACCTAACCCATCCTATGATTAGGAGGATGCTGAGGAAGCCTGCAGAGCCTGAACTGCACAGCTCATCCTGAGAGACAACAGTGAAACTCAGAGTCAACAGTCAAACACACAAACTGGAGCCTCTCGCCTACAGATCCAAGCCGAGATCCTCCCTGAAGGAGGAAACACAACCCACTTGCAGCACAGCTCTTCCCTACGAGGGGAACTGAAGCAGCAGCACAAAGACTTCTGATCTCAGAAGTCTTTTCCAAGCAGATGATTCTACAAAATCAATCTGAAGAGCTATTTTACGAGAACCTTACTTGAAAGCTGCAGGAGCTCCTCTCTTCCATACGTGGGATGAAACACAAACCCACAGCATGGGATGGGCTTCCTTCTGACAGGAGAATTATTGACCAACACTGCTCGTGCAGTTTTACTTTTACTCTATCACCACACCAAGCTGTGGAGGAGAAACTCCTCTATCATGTTTACAGCAGCCATGGAAGCAAAGGATCCACCCAGGATCCAAGGGTCAGTTGGTTTCATTATGTGGCTTCCTCCTCCTTTTCCTCCACGTCAGCGCAACAGAGCATTGTTAAAAGCACTCACTGAGCTCCCCGGGGAGGCTGTTTTCTACCATCCTGTGTTCCTCAAAACATGAAAACGAGGCAAACGGAACAAAAAAGCAACACAAGACAGTCCTGTGGCACTTAGGGAGGTGGTTTAGCAGGGGCCTTGGCAGTGCTGGGTTTACAGTTTGTCTCCATGATCTTAAAAGGTCTTTTCTGACCTTCAAATCTCTGATTCTACTTAAAAATGGTATTTTTCACTTGAAATTTAGAAGCTTTTTTGGATTAAACAGCATAAATGAGCCAGCAATCTGTGCTTACAGCCCAGAAACCAACCCTGTCCTGGGCTGTATCCAAAGCAGTGGGAGCAGCAGGGAGAGGGAGGGGATTCTGCCCCCTTACTCTGCTCTGGTGAGGCCCCACTTGGGAGTCCTGTGTCCAGTTCTGGAATCCCCACTATAAGGAGGATATGGAACTGAAGGAACGGGTCCAGAGGAGGCCATGAAGATGATCCAAGGGCTGGAGCCCCTCTGATATGAAAGAGTTGGGGTTGTTCAGCCTGGACAAGAGAAGGCTCCAGGGAGACCTCATAGCGGCCTCCCAGTACCAAAAGGGGCTCCAGAAAAGCTGTGGAGGGACCTTTCCAAGGGCCTGTATTGATAGGATCAGGGGGAATGGCTTTAAGTTGGAAGGGGGAAGATTCAGATTAGACATTAGGAAGACATTCTTCATATTGAGGGTGCTGAGGCCCTGACCCAGGTTGCCCAGAGAGGTTGTGGCTGCCCCATCCCTGGAGGTGTTCAAGGCCAGGTTGGATGGGGCTTTGAGCAACCTGATCCAGTGGGAGGTGTCCCTGCCCATGACAGGAGGCTTGGAACTGGAGGGGCTTTAAGATCCCTTCCAACCCAAACCATTCCATGATTCTGATTCTCTGAAGCATTTGGTCCTGGCAAACACTGGAGCCAAGGTACCTGCTCTGTGCCCATTCCTGGAGCTGCTGGACACAGAAGTCTCACAGAGATAGGATGGAGAGCAATACCCCTGCTCCTCCACTCCAGAAGAGCAAAAAACCCTTGTTACCAGACCCAACACAAGATGACCACTCACTCAGGCTTCATCTGCATTCATCTTTTCTCCCTTTCCCCAAGGTCTTCCATTGGCGACAGCAGCAGAGACACAAGTCCTGAGCAAAGTTTGTGTTGTTTGTGGCTTTGATCACATCAGGAATTCATCCCACGAGGAGACACCCCAGCTGTGAAGTGAAAGGATCAGCCATGAGCAGGAGCCACAGAGCATGGGGAAGTTCCATGGGGATCAGAAATACTTGGCAGCAGAAGTTCAGAGCTGCCCCCTGCTCCAACGCTTTGTTTCCAAACACTTTTCCCACATGGATGCACTGGCCTCGCGCCCCTCCAGTGTGGTGCCCACCTGGGGAGACCCCCTGGCAGCCCAGGGCCCTCCCCCATGCTGGTTCAGAACAGCCCCCCCCATTGCCAGCCCCTGCCCCAGGCCTGCTGCATCCATAGCCAAGGGCCTTTGTCCTCTGTGCCCTCCCATTGCCAAAGCAACCCCACAGCCAAGGGTCCATCATTATCAAGGCCTCCCCCATCACCAAAGACCCACAGTTGCCAAGGCCCCCAGTATCCCCTGATTACCAAGACCCCATTGCCAAGTCCCTCCTCCAACTTCAAGGATCCCCCCCATTATCAAAGCCCCCCTCACCATTACCAAGGGTCCCCCCATTACCAAGTCCCCCCATTACCATGCTGCCCCACTATGAAAGTCCCCCTCATTTCCAAGGCTCCTCCCCCATTACCAAGCCCCCCCCATCACCAAGACCCCCTCAACTTCCAAGGCTCTCCTTGTTATTATCAAGGCACCCCCATTACCAAGGGTCCCCCCATCATCAAAGCCCTCTGAATGCCAAGATGCCCCCCCTGCCCCTTACCAAGACCACCACCACCAAGCCACCCCAATACCAATGCCCCTCTATTGTCAAGGGTCCCCCATTATCAAGGATCCCTGCCATTATCAAAGCCCTCCTCATTACCAAGGTCCAGCCTCCAATTATCAAGGCTCATCCCCCACTGCCAAGCCCACCCCTACACTTCCAAGGCCCCACCCCCTCATCACCAAGGGTTCCCACACTGCCAAGCCCCCCCCATCCATTTCCAAGGGTCTACCCCAGTGTGAAAGGTCCCCCTCGATGCCCAGAAGCCTCCCTCCCATTACCAAGAGTCCCTCCCCACTACCAAGTCACCCCCCATTACCCAGTCCTGTCCATTATGAAAGCCCCTCCACTGCCATGGCCCCCTCCTCATTACCAAAGCCCTCCCATTAACAACCCCTCTCTCCCATTGTCTAGAGTGTCCCGAGTTGTCAATGCCCCCATTATCAAGCTCCCCCAATGCCAAGCCCCACCCATTATCCAGCCCCACTCCAAGCACCCCCATCACCCAGAACTGCCCCCCTCAATCTCAACACCCCTCTCAATGACTAAACCCCCTCATCATCAAGGCCCCATCATTACCAAGTCCCACACACACTTCCAAGACTTCCCCCCCATTGTCAGGCCCCCTCCCCATCACCAAGGCTCCCCTCTATTACCAAGCCCACCATCACCAAGGGTCCCCCTCCAATACCAAAGCTCCTTCATTACCAACACTTCCCTCTCCACTACCAAGGGTCCCCCCCATTACTATGCCCCCCTCCTTACCAAGCCTCACCAACACCCAGAACACCCCCATGGCGATGCCCCTCCCTACTACCAAGCCCTCCCCCATTGCCAAAGCCCCCTTCCCCATTCCCAAGTTCCCTCATTCCCAAGCCCCCCCTCCATTCCTAAAGAGCCCCCTTTGCATTGTGGGGTCCTTTCTCTATCCCAAGCCCCTCTCCCCGACTTGCTCCCCCCATTCCCAAGTGTCCCCCCCATTCCCAAGCCCCCCCATTCCAAAGGCTCCTCCATTGCCAAGGAATCCCCATTCCCAAAGCTCCTTCGTTTCCAAGCCCCCCATTCCCAAATCTCACCATTCCAAATGCTCCAAGTGCCCCATTATCAAAGCCCCCCAAATTCCCAAGGCTCCTCCATTCCCAAGCACCCCATTATCAAAACCCCCAAATTCCCAAGGCTTCTCAATTCCCAAGCCCCACCATTCCCAAGCGTCCCATTATCAAAGCCCCCCAAATTCCCAAGGCTTCTCAATTCCCAAGGCTCCTCCATTCCCAAGCACCCCATTATCAAAGCCCCCCAAATTCCCAAGGCTTCTCAATTCCCAAGGCTCCTCCATTACCAAGCGTCCCATTATCAAAGCCCCCCAAATTCCCAAGGCTCCTCCATTCCCAAGCCTCCCCATTCCCAAGGCTCCTCCATTCCCAAGCCCCCCATTATCAAAGCCCCCCAAATTCCCAAAGCTTCTCCATTCCCAAGCCTAATCCATTCCAAAGGCTCCTCCATTCCCAAGCCCCCCATTATCAAAGCCCACCAAATTCCCAAGGCTTCTCCATTTCCAAGCCCCCCATTATCAAAGCCCCCCAAATTCCCAAGGCTTCTCCATTTCCAAGCCCCCCATTATCAAAGCCCCCCAAATTCCCAAGGCTTCTCAATTCCCAAGTCCCTCCATTCCCAAGGCTCCTCCATTCCCAAGCACCCCATTATCAAAGCCCCCCAAATTCCCAAGGCTTCTCAATTCCCAAGGCTCCTCCATTCCCAAGCACCCCATTATCAAAGCCCCCCAAATTCCCAAGGCTTCTCAATTCCCAAGGCTCCTCCATTACCAAGCGTCCCATTATCAAAGCCCCCCAAATTCCCAAGGCTCCTCCATTCCCAAGCCTCCCCATTCCCAAGGCTCCTCCATTCCCAAGCCCCCCATTATCAAAGCCCCCCAAATTCCCAAAGCTTCTCCATTCCCAAGCCTAATCCATTCCAAAGGCTCCTCCATTCCCAAGCCCCCCATTATCAAAGCCCACCAAATTCCCAAGTCTTCTCCATTCCCAAGCCTCCCCATTCCAAATGCTCCTCCATTCCCAAGCACCCCATTATCAATGCCCCCCAAATTCCCAAGGCTCCTCCATTCCCAAGCACCCCATTCCCAAGGCTCCTCCATTCCCAAGCGCCCCATTATCAAAGCCCCCCAAATTCCCAAGGCTTCTCCATTCCCAAGCCCCCCATTCCAAATGCTCTTCCATTCCCAAGCGCCCCATTATCAAAGCCCCCCAAATTCCCAAGGCTTCTCCATTCCCAAGCCCCCCATTCCAAATGCTCTTCCATTCCCAAGCGCCCCATTATCAAAGCCCCCCAAATTCCCAAGGCTTCTCCATTCCCAAGCCCCCCATTCCAAATGCTCTTCCATTCCCAAGCACCCCATTATCAAAGCCCCCCAAATTCCCAAGGCTTCTCCATTCCCAAGCCCCCCATTCCAAATGCTCTTCCATTCCCAAGCACCCCATTATCAAAGCCCCCCAAATTCCCAAGGCTTCTCCATTCCCAAGCCCCCCATTCCAAATGCTCTTCCATTCCCAAGCACCCCATTATCAATGCCCCCCAAATTCCCAAGGCTTCTCCATTCCCAAGCCCCCCATTATCAAAGCCCCCAAATTCCCAAGGCTTCTCCATTCCCAACCCTCCCCATTCCAAATGCTCCTCCATTCCCAAGCACCCCATTATCAATGCCCCCCAAATTCCCAAGGCTTCTCCATCCCCAAGTCCCCCCATTCCAAATGCTCCTCCATTCCCAAGCACCCCATTATCAATGCCCCCCAAATTCCCAAGGCTTCCCCATTCCCAAGCCCCCCATTATCAAAGCCCCCCAAATTCCCAAGGCTTCTCCATTCCCAAGCCCCCCATTCCCAAGTCTCACCATTCCAAATGCTCCTCCATTCCCAAGCACCCCATTATCAATGCCCCCCAAATTCCCAAGGCTTCTCCATCCCCAAGTCCCCCCATTCCAAATGCTCCTCCATTCCCAAGCCCCCCATTATCAAAGCCCCCCAAATTCCCAAGGCTTCTCCATTCCCAACCCTCCCCATTCCAAAGGCTCCTCCATTCCCAAGCACCCCATTATCAATGCCCCCCAAATTCCCAAGGCTTCTCCATTCCCAACCCTCCCCATTCCAAAGGCTCCTCCATTCCCAAGCACCCCATTATCAATGCCCCCCAAATTCCCAAGGCTTCTCCATTCCCAAGTCCCCCCATTCCAAAGGCTCCTCCATTCCCAAGCGTCCCATTATCAATGCCCCCCAAATTCCCAAGGCTTCTCCATTCCCAAGTCCCCCCATTCCAAAGGCTCCTCCATTCCCAAGCGTCCCATTATCAATGCCCCCCAAATTCCCAAGGCTTCTCAATTCCCAAGTCCCCCATTCCAAATGCTCTTCCATTCCCAAGCGCCCCATTATCAAAGTCCCCCAAATTCCCAAGGCTTCTCCATTCCCAACCCTCCCCATTCCAAAGGCTCCTCCATTCCCAAGCACCCCATTATCAAAGCCCCCCAAATTCCCAAGGCTTCTCCATTCCCAACCCTCCCCATTCCAAAGGCTCCTCCATTCCCAAGCACCCCATTATCAATGCCCCCCAAATTCCCAAGGCTTCTCCATTCCCAAGTCCCCCCATTCCAAAGGCTCCTCCATTCCCAAGCGTCCCATTATCAATGCCCCCCAAATTCCCAAGGCTTCTCCATTCCCAAGTCCCCCCATTCCAAAGGCTCCTCCATTCCCAAGCGTCCCATTATCAATGCCCCCCAAATTCCCAAGGCTTCTCAATTCCCAAGTCCCCCATTCCAAATGCTCTTCCATTCCCAAGCGCCCCATTATCAAAGTCCCCCAAATTCCCAAGGCTTCTCCATTCCCAACCCTCCCCATTCCAAAGGCTCCTCCATTCCCAAGCACCCCATTATCAAAGCCCCCCAAATTCCCAAGGCTTCTCCATTCCCAACCCTCCCCATTCCAAAGGCTCCTCCATTCCCAAGCACCCCATTATCAATGCCCCCCAAATTCCCAAGGCTTCTCCATTCCCAAGTCCCCCCATTCCAAAGGCTCCTCCATTCCCAAGCGTCCCATTATCAAAGCCCCCCAAATTTCCAAGGCTCCTCCATTCCCAAGGCTCCTCCATTCCCAAGGCTCCTCCATTCCCAAGCGCCCCAGTACCAAAGTCCCCCCATTCCCAAGGCTCCCCCCACCCCGTTCCCAAAGCCCCCCCCCCCCCCTTGCATTGGGGGGAATCCCTTCCGCACCCCAAAGCGCACCCCAAAGCCCCCCCCCCTCACTCACGGCCTCACTCACGGCCTCACTCACGGCCTCTCTCCACGGCCTCTCTCCGCGCCTTCCTTCCGGCTCCGCCCCCCCGCCTCCCCCTTAGCCAATCAGAGCACGCGCTGCGGCAGGGGACGCACAGCGCTGCCCAATGGCGAGGCACTTCCGGGAGCGGGGGGGCGGAGCCAAGGGGGCGCTGCCCGCCGTTCCTTTACCCTCGCGGCGTGACGTCACGAGGCCCCCGCAGGGCTCTGGGTGCGTTCTGGGGGGGCAATGGGGATCCCTGGGGAAGAGGGAATCGTTGGGGTTCCCGAGGGAAAAGGGAATTGCTGGCGTTCCCGTGGGAGAAGGGAATTGCTGGGGCTCCTGGGGGATGGAGCAGCTTCTGGTGTTTTCAAGGGAGAAGGGAATTGCTGGTGTTCTTGATGGGAAAGGGAATTTCTGGTGTTCCTTATGGAAAAGGGAATTTCTGGTGTTCCCGATGGAAAAGGGAATTTCTGGTGTTCCTTATGGAAAAGGGAATTTCTGGTGTTCCTTATGGAAAAGGGAATTTCTGGTGTTCCTTATGGAAAAGGGAATTTCTGGTGTTCCTGAAGGAAACGGGAATTTCTGGTGTTCCCGATGGAAAAGGGAATTTCTGGTGTTCCCGATGGAAAAGGGAATTTCTGGTGTTCCCTATGGAAAAGGGAATTTCTGGTGTTCCTTATGGAAAAGGGAATTTCTGGTGTTCCCGAGGGAAACGAGAATTTCTGGTGTTCCTTATGGAAAAGGGAATTTCTGGTGTTCCTGAAGGAAACGGGAATTTCTGGTGTTAAGAGGGAAAAGGGAGTTTCTGGTGTTCCTTATGGAAAAGGGAATTTCTGGTGTTCCTGAAGGAAACGGGAATTTCTGGTGTTAAGAGGGAAAAGGGAGTTTCTGGTGTTCCTTATGGAAAAGGGAATTTCTGGTGTTCCTGAAGGAAACGGGAATTTCTGGTGTTAAGAGGGAAAAGGGAGTTTCTGGTGTTAAGAGGGAAAAGGGAGTTTCTGGTGTTCCCGAGGGAAAAGGGAATGTCTGGTGTTCCCGAGGGGAAAGGCATTTTGCTGGTGTTCCAGAAGGAAACTAGTTTCTGGTGATTCTGAGGGAGAGATCAGGTTCTAGACTTTCGAAGTGAAAAGGGAATGTGTGGTGTTCCTGAAGGAAAGGTTGGTTCCTGCTATTTCCAAGGGAGAAGGGAATTTTTGGTGGACCTGAGGGAACAGGGAATTGCTGGTGTTCCTGAGGGAGAGGCCAGGTCAAGGAGTTCCCAAAGGAAAAGGGAATTGCTGGTGTTCCTGAAGGAAAGCCTGGTTTCTGGTGTCTTCTGGTGGGAGAAGAAAATTGCTGGTGTTCCTGAGGGAACAGGGAATTTCTGATGTTCCAGAGGAAAAAATGAAATTTCAGGTTTTCCTGAGGGAAAGGGAAGTTTTTGGATTTCCTGAGGGCTGTTTTTTTGTAAGAGGACAGGGAATTTCTGGTTTTCTGGAGGGACAGATTGGTTCCTGGTGTTCCAAACAGTAAAGGAAAATTCTGTTTTTTCCTGAGGGAGCAGCAAGTTTCCAGTTTTCCCAAAGGAAAAGGAAGTTTCTGGTTCTTCTAAGGGGAAAAAAGAATTCTGCTTTTCCTGAAGGAGGTGCTGGATTCTCAAAGTTCCAAGGGGAAAAGAAAATTACTGGTGTTCTGGAGGAAGAGGCCGGTTCCTGTTTTTCCTGATAGAAAAGGAATTATCTGCTTTTCCTGAGGGAAGAAGGAATGTTTGTAGGAAGAAGCAAGTTTGTGCTTTTTCTGAGGGACAAGGAGTTTCTGGATTTGGAGTCTTGTTTCTGTTTTTTTTCCTGAGGAGAAGGGAGTTTCTGGATTGTTGGAAGGAGAGATGAGTTTCTGGATTTCCTAACGCAAATTTCTGGTTTTCTGGAGGGAGAGGCCCTTCCTAGTTTTCCTCAAGAACTTCCTTTGCCCTTGGAAGCTTCAGGTTTTCCAGAGGGAGAGCCTGTTTTTTTGCTTTTCCCCCAGGAAGAGGAAGTTTCATTTCCTTTCCAGTGGGAAGGCTCTCTAGTGCTGATCCCTGGATCTTCACCTGGGAGCCAACCTGTCCATGAACATGAGCCTGGGATGCAGCTTTGGGTTGTCTCCATCTCCTCATGTTCCGGCCGACAGCAGCTGTTTTGGTTTGGAGGCAGGAAGAGAAGTTACGTGTTGGAATGAAGCATTGGTGCCTCAGATCCTTTGGATTTTGTTATCCAAGGTAATGAGTGAGTCATTCACAACTCTAGTTAATCAGTGTGGAGCTGGAGGAGGATTTGAGGTGCCACAAAGACACCCAGGAGACGCTTCTTTTCTTTAAGGGTTTGGCAGTTTTCCATGGAGCTGCTCAGAAAGCCAAAGGATTTTCTTGGAGCATGTAACAGGGTGCAGCTCCTCGTGATGGGAATTGAGGGGAACATGGGCTGAGCCATTTGCTGGATTCTTGGCAGGGAAAGTGGCACCAACCAAGCTCTTGTGAGGTCCGGAGAGACAACCTCAGTGATGCTGCAAATGGATTTGCTCCATGTTCCCTCCACCTGCTGAGAATCATAGAATCATGGAACAGTTTGGGTTGGAAAGCATCTCAAAGCCCATCCAGTTCCAACCCCCCTGCCATGGGCAGGGACACCTCCCACTGGGTCAGGGTCCTCAAAGCCCCATCCAGCCTGGCCTTGCAACACTTTCAGGGATGGGGCATCCACAGCTTCCCTGGGCAACCTGGGCCAGTGTGTCACCACCCTCATTGTGAAGAATTTCTTCCCAATATCTAATCTAAACCTTCCCCCTTCCAATTTAAAGCCATTCCCCCTTGTCCTATCACTCCAGGCCCTTGTAAAAGTTTCACCAGCTTTCCTGGAGCCCCTTCAGGTACTGGGAGGCTGCTCTGAGGTCTCCCTGGAGCCTTCTCTTCTCCAGGCTGAACCACCACCTTGTTTTGTGTCAGCCTTGAGGAGGTTTAAGGCCAAAGCTGGGCTCACCCCCTTGTTTCTGTGGCCTGTGCTGCCTTGTGTGGGGATGAGGAGTTGGGCTGCTCCTGGTGGCCGTGGGCTTGGAACAGTTTGGTAGCCACAGCCATGGTGATGTTCTGTGTAGCAGCTCGTTCATTGTTTGAGCAGGTCCAGAGGAGGCCACAAAAGTGATCAAAGTCCTGCAACATCTCCCTTATGAAGAGAGGCTGAGAGAGTTGGGGTTGTTCAGCTTGGAGAAGACTCTGAGGAGACCTTGTCGTGGCCTTCCAATAGTTAAAGGGGACCTGTAGGAAAGATGGGGAGAAACCTTTTTGTAGCAACAGGACAAGGTGTGATGGTTTTGAACTAAAAGAGCAGAAGTTTCGAGAGGATATTGGGTAGAAATTTTTAACACTGAGGGTGGTGAAATACTGGCACAGGTTGCCCAGGAAAGTCATGGATGTCCCATCCCTGGGAACATTCAAGGCCAGGTTGGATGGGGCCTTGAGCCCCCAATCCAGTGGGAAGTGTCCCTGCCTATGGCAGGGGGGTGGAACTGGGTGGGCTTGGAGGTCCCTTCCAACCCAAACCATTCCATGATTCTGTGATTGGGAAGGAACTCCTGTGTCTGCGCTGACTGATGGAAGGGTTTGGGTGGAGGGGGCTCCCCTGATGTTCACCCTCACCACTTCCGTGTCCGTTTCCATCACCGTTCTGTTAATTGTAAATTAAATTGACATAAAGTGGGGGATTCAGACTCAGTGACCTTTAAAGGTCTCTTCCAACCCACGCTGTTCCGTGGTTCTGGGAAAAGTACATTTCTGCCTTTCCTGAAGGAGATACTGGTTTCTGTTTTTCCTATGGAAAGAGGAAATTTCTGGTTTTCCTGAGGAGAAAAAAAATTCTCTTTTTCCTGAGGGAAAAAAAAAAAATCTCTTTTTCCTGAGGGGAAAAAAAAAAAATCTCTTTTTCTTGAGGGGAAAAAAAAAAAATCTCTTTTTCCTGAGGGGAAAAAAAAAAAAATCTCTTTTTCCTGAGGGGAAAGAAGCCACTTTCTGAAGGAGAAGAGAATTTCTGTTTTTCCAGAGGGAGAGGCCAGTTTCTAGTTTTCCTAAGTGAAAAGGAAATTTCATTTTTTTTCTGAGGGAAAGGAAAATTTCTGGATTTCCTGAGGGAGAACCTCATTTCCGGTATTCCTAAGAGTAAAAGAAATGTCTGGTTTTCCTAAGAGGAAAGAGGATTTCTGGTTTTCTGAAGGGAAAGATTGATTCCTGGGTTTCCAGACAGAAAAGGACAATTCTGGTTTTCCAGAGTGAGCAACTGGTTCCTGGTTTACCCAAGGGAAAAGGAAATTTCTTGTTTTCCTGAAGGAGTAGTCAGTTTTTGACAGTTCCCAAGGGGATAAGAAATTACTGGTTTTCTGGAGGAAGGTGCCAGTTTCTGCTTTCTCTGGTGGAAAAGGATTTGTCTGTTTTTCCTGAGGGCAAAGGGAATTGCTGGTGTTCCTGAGGGAAAAGAGAGTTTCTGGAGATCCTGAAGGAAAGGCTGGTTCCTGGTGTTCCTGAGGGAAAAGAGAATTGCTGGTGTTCCTGGTTTTCCTAATGGAAAAGGAATGGTCTGTTTTCTGAGGGAAAAGAAAATGTCTGTTTTTCCTGAGAAAGTGGTAGGTTTCTGGTTGTCCTGAAGGAAAACTGGATTTCTGGTTTTCCTGAGGGGGAGATGAGTTTCTGGTTTTCCTAAGGGAAAAGGAATTTCCTGATTTGCTGAGGGTGAGTCAGGTTTCTGGTTTAATCTGAAGGAAAGAGAATATCTGGATTCCTGGAGGGAGAGTTGGGTTTCTGTTTTTCCTGATGGAAAATGAAATTTCTAATTTTCCTGAAAGAGAGGCACCTTTTTTTTTTTTTTTTCCCCTATGGGAAAAGGAAATTTCTTGTTCTCCTAAGGGAAAATTAATTTCTTGTTTTCCTGAGGGAGAGGCCACTTTCTGGTATTCTGAGGGAGAAGGAAATTTCTGGATTTACTGGAGGAGAAGTAATTTCCTGCATTTCCTGAGGGAAAAGGAAAGTCCTGGTTATCTTAAAGAGTGAGGGAGTTTCTTGTTTTCCTAAAGGATAAGCCAGTTCTTAGTTTTTCTGAGGGAAAAGGGTGTTCCTGTTTTTTCACAGGGAGTATCTGGTTCCTGGATTTCCTAAGGGAAAATGAAATTTGTTGTTTTGCTGAGGGGAAATGCTATTTCTGCTTTTTTTTTTTACTTTTTTTTCCTGATGGAGAAGTTGGATCCTGGTTTTCCTAAAGGAAAGAAAACATCTTATTTTCTGGAGGGATAGACCAGTTCCTAGTTTTCCTAAGGGAAAAGGGAATTTCTGAAAAAACTGAGAGGCTGGTTCATGGAGAGATCGACTGTGGATTTGCTGAGGGAGAAGGCAATTTCTGAATAACCTGAGAGAGGAATCGATTTGTGGATTTGCTGAGGGAGAAGGGAATTTCTGGATACCCTGAGGAAAAGATCGACTGTGGATTTGCTGAGGGAAAAGGAAATTTCTGGATATCCTGAGGGAGGGATCGACTGTGGATTTGCTGAGGAAAAAAGGGAATTTCTGGATATCCTGAGGGAGGGATCGACTGTGGATTTGCTGAGGAAAAAAGGGAATTTCTGGATATCCTGAGGGAGGGATCGACTGTGGATTTGCTGAGGAAAAAAGGGAATTTCTGGATACCCTGAGGGAGGGATCGACTGTGGATTTGCTGAGGAAAAAAGGGAATTTCTGGATACCCTGAGGGAGGGATCGACTGTGGATTTGCTGAGGAAAAAAGGGAATTTCTGGATACCCTGAGGGAGGGATCGACTGTGGATTTGCTGAGGAAAAAAGGGAATTTCTGGATACCCTGAGGGAGGGATCGACTGTGGATTTGCTGAGGAAAAAAGGGAATTTCTGGATACTCTGAGGGAGGGATCGACTGTGGATTTGCTGAGGAAAAAAGGGAATTTCTGGATACTCTGAGGGAGGGATCGACTGTGGATTTGCTGAGGAAAAAAGGGAATTTCTGGATACCCTGAGGGAGGGATCGACTGTGGATTTGCTGAGGAAAAAAGGGAATTTCTGGATACCCTGAGGGAGGGATCGACTGTGGATTTGCTGAGGGAGAAGGGAATTTCTGAATATCCTGAGGGAGGAATCGATTTGTGGATTTGCTGAGGGAGAAGGGAATTTCTGAATATCCTGAGGGAGGAATCGATTTGTGGATTTGCTGAGGGAGAAGGGAATTTCTGGATATCCTGAGGGAGGAATCGATTTGTGGATTTGCTGAGGGAGAAGGGAATTTCTGGATATCCTGAGGGAGGAATCGATTTGTGGGTTTGCTGAGGGAGAAGGGAATTTCTGGATACCCTGAGGGAGGAATCGATTTGTGGGTTTGCTGAGGGAGAAGGGAATTTCTGGATACCCTGAGGGAGGAATCGATTTGTGGGTTTGCTGAGGGAGAAGGGAATTTCTGGATACCCTGAGGGAGGAATCGATTTGTGGGTTTGCTGAGGGAGAAGGGAATTTCTGGATACCCTGAGGGAGGAATCGATTTGTGGGTTTGCTGAGGGAGAAGGGAATTTCTGGATACCCTGAGGGAGGAATCGATTTGTGGGTTTGCTGAGGGAGAAGGGAATTTCTGGATACCCTGAGGGAGGAATCGACTGTGGGTTTGCTGAGGAAAAAAGGGAATTTCTGGATACCCTGAGGGAGGAATCGACTGTGGGTTTGCTGAGGAAAAAAGGGAATTTCTGGATACCCTGAGGGAGGAATCGACTGTGGGTTTGCTGAGGAAAAAAGGGAATTTCTGGATACCCTGAGGGAGGAATCGACTGTGGGTTTGCTGAGGAAAAAAGGGAATTTCTGGATACCCTGAGGGAGGAATCGACTGTGGGTTTGCTGAGGAAAAAAGGGAATTTCTGGATACCCTGAGGGAGGAATCGACTGTGGGTTTGCTGAGGAAAAAAGGGAATTTCTGGATACCCTGAGGGAGGAATCGACTGTGGGTTTGCTGAGGAAAAAAGGGAATTTCTGGATACCCTGAGGGAGGAATCGACTGTGGGTTTGCTGAGGAAAAAAGGGAATTTCTGGATACCCTGAGGGAGGAATCGACTGTGGGTTTGCTGAGGAAAAAAGGGAATTTCTGGATACCCTGAGGGAGGAATCGACTGTGGGTTTGCTGAGGAAAAAAGGGAATTTCTGGATACCCTGAGGGAGGAATCGACTGTGGGTTTGCTGAGGAAAAAAGGGAATTTCTGGATACCCTGAGGGAGGAATCGACTGTGGGTTTGCTGAGGAAAAAAGGGAATTTCTGGATACCCTGAGGGAGGAATCGACTGTGGGTTTGCTGAGGAAAAAAGGGAATTTCTGGATACCCTGAGGGAGGAATCGACTGTGGGTTTGCTGAGGAAAAAAGGGAATTTCTGGATACCCTGAGGGAGGAATCGACTGTGGGTTTGCTGAGGAAAAAAGGGAATTTCTGGATACCCTGAGGGAGGAATCGACTGTGGGTTTGCTGAGGAAAAAAGGGAATTTCTGGATACCCTGAGGGGGGAATCGACTGTGGGTTTGCTGAGGGAGAAGGGAATTTCTGGATATCCTGAGGGAGGGATCGATTTGTGGATTTGCTGAGGGAAAAGGAAATTTCTGAATAACCCGAGGGAGGGATCGACTGTGGATTTGCTGAGGAAAAAAGGAATTCCTGGAGGGGGAAGGGTGTGTTCTATATTTCCCAAGGGAAAAACCACTGCTCTGGGCAACCTGTGCCAGTCCTGTTAATCCCAACCCAGGAGCAGCCATTGAATTTGCACAAGTTTGGACTCGTAATCCTGATTTTTGCCTCTTCCTTGCAGCCCTGGAGCCATGGTGGAGGGGGAGAGGCCTCGGCTGCTGCTCCGGCTGGTGCAGGAGGGTCGCCTGGATCTCCTCCGGGATGAGCTGCGGCGGAACGAGGGTCTGGGCACCGGGCGCTGCGGGCGCCTGCGGGAGACGCTGCTGCACCACGCCGCGCGGTGCGGGCACCTGGGCATCCTCTCCTACCTAGTGGAGGAGCTGGGGATGGACCTTGAGGCGTTCAATAGCGACTACAAAAGGCCCCTCCATGAAGCAGCTTCCATGGGACACGGAGAATGTGTTTCCTACCTCCTGGAGAGAGGCGCCAGCGTGGACTGCTTGAAGAAGGCAGACTGGTAGGTCAGCAGCTTGATTTCAGTATCAGAAGGTTGGAAAGGACCTCTGAGATCATAAAGTCCAACCTATAACCCAACACCAACACCAACCCATCATCCAAACCCTGGCACTCAGTGCCTCATCCTGTCTCCCCTTAAACCCCTCCAGGGTCGGTGACTCCACCCCCTCCCTGGGTGCTCATTCCAGTGACCAATCACCCTTTCAGTGAAGAACTTTCTCCTCACATCAAGTCTAAACTTTCCCTGACCAAGCTTGAGTCCCTGCCCTCCAGTTCTGTCCCTGGGCACCTGAGAGAAGAGACCAACCCCTGCCCGACCACAACCTCCTTTTAGGGAGTTGTAGAGAGCAATGAGGTCTCCCCTGAGCCTCCTCTTCTTCAGACAGATTTGCCACAGGGTTGGAGAGACACCTGAGAGGTTTGGATGCAGAAGGTGGGAATGGGGCTGCAGGAGCTGTGATTTAGAATCACAGAATGGTTTGGGTTCAAAGGGTCCTCAAAGCCCATCCAGTTCCAACCCCCTGCCATGGGCAGGGACACCTCCCACTGGTTACTCATGGCCCCATCCAGTCTGGCCTTGAACACCTCCAGGAATGGGGCAGCCGCGACCTCTCTGGGCAGCCTGTGCCAGGGCCTCCCCACCCTCACAGGAAAACATTTCTTCCCAAGATCTCATCTCAATCTCTTCTCTTTCAGCTTAAAACCATTCCCCCTTGTTCTATCCCTGTGTTCCCTGATCAAGAGCCCCTCCCCAGCTTTCCTGGAGCCCCTTTCAGTACTGGGAGGCTGCTCTAAGGTCTCCCTGGAGCCTTCTCTGGGTTGCACAAACCCAACTCTCTCAGCCTGTCATAGCAGTGTTGCTCCGGCCCTCGGATCGTCTTCATGGCCTCCTCTGGACTTGCTCCAACAGCTCCATGTCCTTCCTGAACTCCAGAGCTGGACACAGGACTCCAGGTGGGGTCTCACCAGAGCAGAGGGGCAGAATCCCCACCCTTGCCCTGCTGGCCACACTACAGTTGGCCTTTTGGGCTGAATTCCAGCCCTGTCACTGATCTCTCCCTTTTTATTGTAGAAGCTGTGAATTATTGCTTCTTTAGCAGTAATTTACAGATCTAGTATAAAACTTTAGCAGACCCAATATCAAAGCTTAGCAGATCCAATTTAAAAGCTTTTCATCCGCAGCTCTTTGTTCTTCCCAATTCCCCTGTTTGATGGGAATCTGATACCAATTCACATTTTTGCGTCCCAGTCCTCAGAAGCTGAAATAAGAAGATAAAATTTGAGTTTTACTCCTGTTTTTCCTGGCAAACGGAGCCTCTTAGTGCTGACTTGCTACTGATACAATAAAACCAGCCTCAAACAACTAGTTTCTTCAAGGTTTTTGTTTGCCTGCCACGTGGGTAACATGTAAGGAAATGATGAGAGAATAGGGAATAAAATCCAAGGTCTGATCCACAGACACCCAGGAGCCCTGGCTCATGTCAAATTCTCCTCTTGGGGAGGGAGATTTCTCTGTTTGACCTTGCAAAAGAAAGCAGAGAGTCCCCCCAGCCCACAAATGAAAAGCCAAGGGTATCTTTTTGAAGCTAAACTAAGGCAAATACAAAGACAACATCCCAGCTTGTGTAATTCGAGGCTGTGCTGACATCACAGTGAGCAGAGAGAGGCAGAGATCTCGTGAGCTGCATGCAGACACCAGTATGAGCCTGGGTTTCTCTGATAGGCCCACAGGACCCTTCCATCCAAACAATAAAACCAGGGAGCACTGTGCTTGCAGTGCACGTCCCAGCCCTTGGACAAAGGCTCATTTGCATTGAAAATACAGAGTGTTCTGCGGTGCTGTACAAAACCACCTGCAGGAAACACAGAGCTCCAGGCTTGGCTCTGCCACATCGTCCCCAGCAGATGGGTGTCCAATCTCTTCTTCAAAATCTCCATTGCTGGAGATCTCGCCCTTCTCAGCACTTTGTTCCTGTCCTTGTCTGTCCTCATAACTGGAGCAGTTGTCCTGAAGTTGAGGGAAGGGATTCTCCTCCTCTGTTCTGCTCTGGTAAGACCTCACTTAAAGTCCTGTGTCCAGGACACAGTCCTCAGCTCAGGAAGGACATGGACCTGTTGGAACAAGTCCAGAGGAGGCCAGGAAGATGATCCGAGGGCTGGAGCACCTCTGCTGTGAGGACAGGCTGAGAGAGTTGGGGTTGTCCAGCCTGGAGAAGAGAAGGCTCCAGGGAGATCTCAGAGCAGCCTCCCAGGACTGAAAGGGTCTCCAGGAAAGCTGGGGAAGGGCTCTTGATCAGGGAGTGCAGGGATGGGATGAGGTGGAACAATTTTAAGCTGAAAAAGAAGAGATTTGTATGAGATCTTAGGGAGAAATATTTTGCTGTGAAGGTAGTGAGGCCCTGGCACAGGTTGCCCAGAGAAGCTGTGGCTGCCCCATCCCTGGAGGTGTTCAAGGCCAGGTTGGATGGGACTTTGAGCCCCCTGATCCAGTGGGAGGTGTCCCTGCCCATGGCAGGGGGCTGGAACTGGAAGGGCTTTGAGGTCCCTTCCAAGCCAAACCATTCTATGTTTCTAAGCCAAATCTCTCTCCCTGCAGTTTAGACCCACGAATCCCTATTCCTTGTGCAGTGGGAAGTGTTTATGCCACAGCTTTTCCTGAATAAGGACTGGTTTGGTTGTTTTTGTCTCCCAGCTGCTGTCTGTGGGTTGGTGCAGAGGAGATAAGCCCTCACTGTGCTGGAGAAGTGTTCATCTTTTCTGGGAGAGCTCAGAGCTGTCCAATCTGTGCACACAACCATCATTCGATGATTGGGTGAAGTTTATAAACAGATACAACGGAGACTGCAGCTCCCACTTGCAGCAGCTGAAGTATTTGTAGAATCACAGAATTGTTTAGGTTGGCAAAGAGTTTTAAAATCATTGAGTCCAACTGTAAACCCAGCACTGCCAAAGCCACCCCAAAACCACGTTCCTAAGGACCACATCCACTTGGCTTTTAAACACATCCAGGGATAGGGACTCAACCACTGCCCTTGGCACCCTCTGCCAGTGTCTGAGAATCCTTTTAAGGAAGGAATTTTTCCTGATGTCCAGTCTGAACCTGCCCTGGTGCAACTTGAGGCCGTTTCCTCTCATCCTATCACGTGTTACTTGGGAGAAGAGACCAACCCCCACCTGGCAGAGAGCAATGAGGTTTCCCCTCAGCTTTTTGTTCTCCAGACTAAACGGCCCCAGGTCCCTCAGCCACTTCTCATAACCCCTGGGCTCCTACAATATTATTGTTATCTAATGTGGTAATTAATATAATTGTTATATAGTAATTAAGGAAAATAGGGATTGGTGCTTGTGACATCAGTGAAATTGGTCCCCCAGGTAAAGCCAAACACGGGCGATGTCTGTGGGTTCATCACCTTGAGCTTTGCCTTGCAAGTAAACCCTCATCTGACACCCACCTCCTGATAGCTCTGCACTTGTTCCTCAAGAGGAACTGCAGATCCAACAACCACAGTGGTCATCAGTGAGGAAGGGTGGGCAAGGAGAGAGAGGGGAAACTTGAGAGAGAGGAGGGGAAACTTGGTGGTGAACCTGCCCTGCTGCCCAGCAGGAGTGGAAGTATCAGAGAATCGTTTAACTGAAAAAGACTTTTGAGAACATCGAGTCCAACCATACCTGTCCACTACTGAACCACATCCCTGAGCACCTCAGCTGCCCATCTTTTAAACACCTCCAGGGATGGGGACTCCACCACCTCCCTGGGCAGCCTCTGCCAGGGCCTGACAACACTTTCAATGAAGAATTTTTCCTGATGTCCAATCTGAACCTTCCCTGGTGCAACTTGAGGCCATTTCCTTTTGTCCTATCACCTGTCACTTGGGAGAAGAGACCAACACCCACTTTTCAGCCATAACTTCCCTGGGCAACCTGTGCCAGGGCCTCACCACCCTCAGAGTGAAGAATTTCTTCCTCATGTCTACTCTAATCTCCCCCATTCCAATTTAAAGCCCTTCCCCCTCATCCTATCACTCCAGGCCCTTGGAAAAAGCCCCTCCCCAGCTGTATTCCCTTTCAGTCCTGGGAGGCTGCTCTAAGGTCTCCTTGGAGCCTTCTCCAGGCTGAACAACCCCAACTCTCTCAGCCTGTCCTCATAGCTGAGGTGCTCCAGCCCTTGGATCATCTTCGTGGCCTCCTCTGGACCTGTTCCAACAGTTCCATATCCTTCTGATGTTGGGGATTCCAGAACTGGACAAAGTACCACAGGGTTGTCTGTGGTTTGCTTCCAGCAGCCTGACTGGGGTGAGGAACACTGACGTTGACAGGCTCACAGTCCCTAAACATCCAGACCCCGTTTAACCTGCAGGAACAAACAGTGCTGTGGCATCTGCTGAGTCTGTATATGGCTTGTGTTTGCCCTCAGTCAAAGCACCCAAATGCAGGTGAGGTGATAGATATAAACCTGGGCTTGGAGGAGGTCCTAGCCTTTGGCCAGCCAAGATTCCTACCACCCTACCACCTTGGAGTAGGTTTAGCACATCAGGTTTCTCGCTGGCTGGCTCACCACAGCTGGTAATGAGTTGCTGTGATTTATTAGTGGTGTTACAACTTTAAATCATTCTTTGAGTTCAGATGTTGGGAGAAGAGCAGTCGGGTTCATATGGCATTATTTCTCTGGTTAGAATCATAGAATGACTACAATTGTTGGGAACCCACGTGGATCATTGAGTCCAACTCCTGTCCCTGCACAGGACAACCCCAACAGTCACCCCATGTGTCTGAGGGCATTGGCCAAATGCTTCTGGAATATTCTCAGAATTGGTACTGTGACTGCTTCCCTGGGGAGCTCTTCCAGGGCTCCACCACCCTCTGCATGAAGAACATCTTCCTAATATCCAACTTAACCCTCCCCTGGCACATCTTCCTGCCATTCCCTCGGGTCCTGTCATTGATCACCAAAGAGAAGAGCTCAGCGCCTGCTTCTCCTCTTTCCCTTATGAGGAGACAGTAAATGCCTGAATTTCTTTTAAGCTGAAAGAGATTTAAATGAGATATGAGGAAGAAATGTTTTCCTGTGAAGGCAGTGAGGCCGTGGCCCATGTTGCCCAGAGCAGTGGTGGCTGCCCCATCCCTGGAGGTGTTCAGGGCCAGGTTGGATGGGGCTTTGAGCCCCCTGATGCAGTGGGAGATGTCCCTGGGCGTGGCAGAGGGATGGAACTGGATGGGTTTTAAGTTCCCCTCTGACTCAAACCACTCTGTGATTCTTTTAGGACTCCCCTGATGATGGCTTGCACCAGGCAAAACCTGGAGGTGATCAAAACCCTTGTGGAGCACGGAGCCAACCCGCTGCTGAAGAACAAGGATGGCTGGAATTGCTTCCACATTGCGAGCCGGGAGGGCCATCCTCAGGTTCTCCAGTACTTGCTGGATGTGTCCCCAGGAAGCTGGGACACGGAGAGCACGATACAGAGAACACCTCTGCACACAGCAGGTAAGAGGGTCCCGTTGCCACCAGATGGTTTGGAAGAGAAGAGCGGGCTGTGATGGCAGCAGAGAACAGCAAGGGGCTGCTGTTCCAGCAGGAAGATGTGCCAGGGGAGGGTTGTGTTGGATAATAGGAAGAAGTTCTTCACCCAGAGGGTGATGGAGCACTGGAACAGCTCCCCAGGGAAGCAGTCCCAGCCTGAGAATATTCCAGAAGCATTTGGCCAAGGCCCTCAGCCCCACAGGGTGAATGTTGGGGTTGTCCTGTGCAGGGACAGGAGTTGGACTGGATGAAGGGTCCCTGTGGGTCCCTTTCAGCTCAGGACATTTTATGTTTCTTGTTTAATTTGGGGAAGCAAAACATGACCTATCTTGACACAAAAACCACAGTGAAATACTAACTTATTAAAATTAAATGAAAGGAGGCCAGAGATGGGCATTGCTGGGAGGTTCACACTGCTCTTAAGAAGGTGGCGTTGAGCAGAGAGAAATCCGGAGTATCTTTCTGCAAAGGAATAGTCTCCACTGGGAGTCATAGAATCCTAGAATGGTTTGGATTGGAAGGGACCTCAAAGCCCATCCAGTTCCAACCCTCCTGCCATGGACAACTCCCAGCAGACCAGGCTGCTCAAGGCCCCATCCAACCCCAGGGATGGAGCATCCACAACTTCCCTGGGCAACCTGTGCCAGTGTCTCACCACCCTCATCGTGAAGAATTTCTTCCTAATGTCCAATCTACATCTTCTCCTCTTCCAGTTTAAAGCTATTGAATATGCAAGGGTTGTTGATGGTGTCGAAGTCCATTGGATCTGATTTTCCTGCCCTTTTCCTTGGTTTAAAGCAACCTCTGAAGGGTGTGAACAGGTTTAGGGAGCCACAGGCATCACCTGCAAGCAGGGCACAGAGCACAAGGACACAGCTGAAGCTAGAGGCAAGTTGGATTTGGTTTCTGGCTTTCTGACTCCTTCATCTTTAAGATGGGGGAGTGATTTATATTAATTAATGAATGCTGCAAAAGTCTGCTTCAGGGAAGGCTTCCGAGCCTTAATAAGCTGAACTGCTTAAAAATATGTTAATAGAGAATTACCTGTGCTCTTGTGAGACATCACTTGGAGTCTTGCAGTTGGTTCCCTCAGCACAGGAAGGACATGGATCTGTTGGATCGAGTCCAGAGGAGGCCATGGAGATGATCCAAGGACTGGAGCAGCTCCCGTACGAGGACAGGCTGAGAGAGTTGGAATTGTTCAGTCTGGAGAAGAGAAGGCTCTGGGTCAGGACCTATAGCAGCCTTCCAGTACTGAAAGGGGTTCCAGGAAAGCTGGGGAGGGGCTCTTGATCAGGGAGGGCAGGGACAGGATGAGGGGAATGGTTTGAAGCTGAAGGAGGGGAGATTGAGATGAGATCTTAGGAAGAAATTCTTCACTCTGAGGGTGGTGAGGCCCTGGCACAGGTTGCCCAGAGAAGTTGTGGCTGCCCCATCCCTGGAGGTGTTCAGGGCCAGGCTGGATGGGGCCTTGAGCAACCTGATCCAGTGGGAGGTGTCCCTGCCCATGGCAGGGGGTTGGAACTGGTTGGGCTTTGAGCTGCCTTTCAACCCAGACCATTCCATGGTTCTATGGTACATTTGTCCTACTGTGGCTCCTTGCCCCTTCCAGAGTCTGGTTGCCCACAGCCCTGTGGAAGCAGACAGTACAGGTAAAACCTGTGTCTTCCCAGAGCTTGAATGCCTGAACTGAGCTCTCCAGAGATGCAGAGGAACTGGATGGGGAAGGGAAGGTCAGGGTGACATTGTGAGGCTGACTTGGGGCCAGAGGGTGGTGGTTGACTTGAGTTGGACTTGTGTGCCATCCCTGAGCAGGGATTAGGCTGTGTGTCCTGGGGCTCAGCAGTGTCTCCACAGGAGGGATGAACGTGGGGAGCCATCGGCCACACAGACTCATTTCCCAAAGAATTTAATAGGGATCGACTCTGCGGAAAGACCGGAGGTGTCAGGAGGAGACCCCTGCTGTGCTGTAATTAATCTCTTGGGTATGTTGCTCCTTGGTTGTCGTTCCCATTACTCCTCCAGCCCTCAGTAAGTCACCCATCCACCACGCTGTGCTCATCAGCAGTGACATTCCCAGCCCAGGGGTGCCGGCTGCGCCTCGGTCCTTGACCTGGGCATGAGGAACAGCTGATGAGCTCTTTGATGTTTCAAGCTGGGCAGCGAGGAGCAGGTTGCTCAAATGAGAAATGGCTGAGCCTCATTTATTTAATGGCTTTAAACTGGAAGGAGGAAGATTTAGATTAGACATTAGGAAGAAATTCTTCACGATGAGGGTGGGGAGGCCCTGGCACAGGTTGCCCAGAGAAGCTGTGGCTGCCCCATCCCTGGAGGTGTTCAAGGCCAGGTTGGATGTGGCCTTGATCACCCTGATCCAGTGGGAGGTGTCCCTGCCCATGGCAGGGGGTTGGAACTGGATGGGCTTTGAGGTCTCTTCCAGCCTAAACCATTCTATGATTCTATTTGCGCGTCCTCCTGTCCCTGCTCCATCCCAGGCCTTGTGTTTCCATTTCTGGGCTGGCAGACTGGGCTTAAAACCCCCTCTCAGCCCTCTCCTTGCACAGAGGTGGACGTGGGGTTGGGATCTGGGGATTGAGAATCATAGAATTGCACACTCAGAGAGTCACAGAATGGTTTCTCTGGGCAACCTGTGCCAGGGCCTCCCTACCCTCACTGGAAAACATTTCTTCCTAGGATCTCATCTCAGTCTCCTCTCTTTCAGTCTAAGACCTTTCCCCCTCGTCCTATCCCTGCTCTCCCCAATAAAGAACCCCTCCCCTGCTTTCCTGTGGGCAATCCTGGAGGATCTGGGGACAGGGGCAGGAGCAGGGTGAGGCGTGTTGTGGGGCAAAGGAGTCCTTTTGACCTTGAGTCTCCTCTCTACCTCGGAGCATTTGGATATGGGGGTCCAACCAGTGGTGGTGGGTTGCAGCACCTGGATCTCACTGCTTTACAGAGGTGTCTCCACCTCTTTGTGGCCTCCACGTTTGACTTTCCCAGTGGCAAAGCCATCAGGCAGTGATTTGGGTTGGTTTATGGTCATTTTACTCGTGGAGGTTAGAACCTGGAGCAGCCAGTGCAGGGGCCGACCTGGCAGCAGGAAAGGCTGGAGCTGCTTAAGTCACCTTTGCCTCCTGCATAATTTTAACCCAAATGATGCTGGAGGCAGCCCCTTAGTGGGTACTGGTGCCACCATCCCCATGCCCACCACCACGTAGCTCATCTCCTGAGGTGGGGGCACGGGCAAGGGGCTTCAGATGATGCTGGAGCTGCTGGGAGAAATCACATCAAGAGGAACCGCCGCCTCCATGAGTTTTCATCCCAAGGGTGTGGGTATGAGCACATTAACCCGTGACCAGTCCAGCTGGCTTCCTGGCACTGTTATCCCTGGATAGATGATGGGTAATTTTCTCCCTTGGGGTTGATTCCTTAAGCTTTGCTGCTTCATATATCCGTAGCCTGCGGCAAGAAAGCGGGGGGAGAGGTAATTAGAGGAAGTGGAGTACGAATTGGATGAGAGTGCTGCAGCTTTCTCGCTGTTAAAGGACATAAGCACATTGCTTGGGGTGGTTTTTCATCACAGAGCTTGGGTTTTTTTAAAGCCTCCACTTCAAAAATGCTTTTCACAGTGTAGCTCTTTGAGGAGGACTTGGGGTGCTGATGGATGAGGAGCTCGACATGAGCCGGCGATGTGCACTCACCGCCCAGAAACCAACCCTGTCCTGGGCTGCATCCAAAGCAGTGGGAGCAGCAGGGAGAGGGAGGGGATGCTGCCCCTCTACTCCACTCTTGTGAGACCCCACCTGGAGTCCTGTGTCCAGCTCTGGAATCCCCAACATCAGAAGGATAGGGAACTGTTGGAACAGGTCCAGAGGAGGCTACGAAGATGATCCGAGGGCTGGGGCACCTCTGCTATGAGGACAGGCTGAGAGAGTTGGGGTTGTTCAGCCTGGAGAAGGCTCTGGAGAGACCTCGTAGTGGTCTTCCAGTACCTGAAGGGGCTCCAGGAAAGCTGGGGAGGGACTTTTTCCAAGGGCCTGGAGTGATTGAACAAGAGGGAATTGCTATAAATTGGAAGAGGAAAGATTTAGCTTAGACATTAGGAAGAAACTCTTCACAGTGAGGTTGGGGAGGCCCTGGCACAGGTTGTCCAGGGAAGTTGTGGATGCCCCCTCCCTGGAAGTGTTCAAGGCCAGGTTGGATGGGATCTTGAGCAGCCTGGTCTGGTGGGAGGTGTCCCTGTCCATGGCAGGGGGGTTGGAACTGGATGGGCCTTGAGATCCCTTCCAACCCAAACCATTTTATGATTCTGAAAGATAAAGAGGCAGGGATAATCGTGCAGGGAGCAGGAGCCAATGGTCAGGATCAGGGAGGATGAGAAGCCCTGGCTGGGCTCTCAAGGATCATCTGTTGTGCAGCTGCACCTGAAGGTTATTGCTGGTAACACACATTGCCAAGGGCCCTTCTTCCATCACACAGAGGAAATCTCTGGTGTCACAGCTCCGGGCTTAGGTTGGTAATTTTTTTCCCTTTAATTTATTTCATTTGTTTTGCAAAATGACCTGGGAAAAGCCAGCTCAAGGGTGTCCTCACCCTGCTGTGATACAGTGGGTTTGAAATAGAGAATATTTCAATGAGTGATGTTCAAGTCCTCCCCCAGTGTTGTTGTTTTCACTCTGAGGTGCTGTCTGGGTGAGGATGCTTCGTTGGGATGATAAGATGGGAATGATGGGGAGCACTGAGTGGCTGAGCAGGGGTGGAAATAATAAATTGGTTGGATGGTCACATTTAGAGAGTAGTGGTCAGTGGCTCGATGTGCAGATGGAGACCTGTGATGAGTGGTGACCCTCAGGGGTCCGTACTGGGACCAGTGCTGTTTAGTATTTTCATTAATTATATTAACAGTGAGATTGAGGGCACCCTCAGCAAGTTTGCAGGTGACACCAAGCTGAGTGGGGCAGTTGTCACACAGAAGGACAGGATGGCATCCAGAGGGACCTGGACAAGCTGGAGAAGTGGGGCTGTGTGAACCTCATGAGGTTCACCAAGGCCAAATGCAAGGTCCTACAGCTGGGTCAGGGCAGGCTGGGGGATGATGTGATTGAGAGCAGCCCTTGTGGAGAAGGACTTGGGGTGCTGATGGGTGAGAAGGTCAATATGAGCCGGCAATGTGCACTCAGAGCCCAGAAGCCAGTCCTGTCTTGGGCTGCATCCAAAGCAGTGGGAGCAGCAGGGTGAGGGAGGGGATTCTGCCCCTCTGCTCTGCTCTGGTGAGACCCCACCTGGAGTCCTGTGTCCAGTTCTGGAATCCTCAACATCAGAAGGATATGGAACTGTTGGAACAGGTCCAGAGGGATCTACAAAGATGATCCGAGGGCTGGAGCACTTGTGCTGTGAGGACAGGGTGAGAGAGTTGGGGATGTTCAGCCTGGAGAAGAGAAGGCTCGGGGAAGGACTTCACAGCAGCATTTCAGTACCTGAAGGGGCTCCAGGAGAGCTGGGGACACTTTTTCCAAGTGTCTGGAGTGATAGGACGAGGGGAAATGGCTTTAAATTGGAAGGGGGAGATTTAGATTGGGCATTGGGAAGAAATTCTTCACGATGAGGGTGGAGAGGCCCTGGCACAGGTTACCCTGGGAAGTCGTGGATGCCTCATCCCTGGAGGTGTTCAAGGCCAGGTTGGATGGATCCTTGATCAGCCTGATTTGGTGGGAGATGTCCCTGCCTGTGGCAGGGGGGTTGGAACTGGATGGGTTTTGAGGTCCCTTCCAACCCGAACCATTCTGTGATTCTATGAAATCCTCCCCTGCTGATATTTCCCTCTGAGGTGCTGTCTGGGTGAGGACGCTGCGTTACGATGATGAGATGGGGGTGATTCACCTGCTCCCTGCTTTGTTTTCCTTTTGCTCCTCACAGATTTCACTTCAGGCATCAACAAAGACTTGCAAGGAAAGGTTTTTTGCATCAGCTTAATTGTGTGCAGGATCCCACTGGTGTGCTCTGCAGGTGGAGGTGGTCCTATGGATGCCTTTCCCTGTTTATCTGGTGGTTTCCTATTGGATCAGGGGAAGCGAAAGGCTTGAGGTCTGCAAACAATGATTTAATTACAAAAGAAACCTCAAAAGCTTTACATTTAAAGCCTCTTGGAACCCCCTCCCGTATCATGAGTTAAGCCAGAAGGGTCAGAAACCTGGTTATCTTTCAGGGTAGGGCGGGTGGTGACATGAAAGCATGAATTAACCCCGTGTTTCCCCTCTCCCTCACAGCAATGCACGGCTCTTTTGAGGTTGTGGAGCTGCTCCTGGAGCGGTAAGCAGGCTTCCTCCTCGCTCTGCCGCGCAGGCGCACGCGCCATCCCTGCTCTCCCCCAGCTCCCATCCAGCTCCAGCTGCTCGGGCACAAAGGGCAGTTATTCATTTTGGGGAAGCCCAGCTGCTCTGCGTGCGATCCCAAAGCTGTCTCTTTTTCCCCTGAGCGTGTCACGGCCGCTTCAGGCTCTTTGAGACAAGGATGCTCTCTCGATGGGCTCAGACTTCGCTGTGACATAAGCCCTGCTTATGTAACTCAGCTCTTCTTCTGTGCTGATTCATTCCTGTTGCCTCTGATGTGGCCGAGGCCACAAGACAACAACAAAACAGCTTTCTGGCAGCTCGGTCCTGGGTGCAGCTTCTCTAGGCTTTATTTTCAAGCTCCCGAGATGCTGTTGTGAAAGGGCTTTAAATCACCCCATAGAATCATCTGGGTGGAAAAGATCTCCGAGATCATTGAGTACCTGATATTTACTAAACCATGTCCCTCAGAAACTCATTGACCCATCTTCTAAACACCACCAGGGATGGGGACTCAATCACCTCCCTGGGCAGCCTCTGCCAGTACTTAACCACCCTTTCAGTGAAGAAATTTTTCCTGATGTCCACTTTAAACCTTCCCTGGTGCAACTTGAGGCCATTTCCTCTTGTCCTCTTGAGACCAACACCCACCTGCCTCCAGCCTCCTTTCAGGGAGTTGTAGACAGTGATGAGGTCTCCCCTCAGCCTCCTCTCCTCCAGGATAAACAACCTCAAGTCCCTCAGCTGTTCCTCATAACACTTGTTCTACAGCCCTTTCCCCAGCTCCATTCCCCTTCTCTGGATGCTCTCCAGCCCCTCAATGTCCTTCTTGGAGTGAGGGGCCCAATACCATGTCCAGTCATCCTGACCCTGATACCTTCCTTACCAGCACTGCTCGCTGCCAGGGCTGGAACAGCTTTTCCCAGGCATTGCAGCTCCTGTCAGCCACAGCTCCCGACCCAGCTGTGTTAATTCCTGTCCATACCCTGTGATTTGAGCCAAGCTTTCAATTTTAATTCAGTTTTCTCTCATTTCAATGGAGCTTTAACCTGAGGAAGAACAGCTGGCTTTGATTTTGGATGTGGTGTTGTAACATGAGGTGTGCCAGTGCACGTCCTAGAATGGCTTGGGTTGGAAGGGACCTCAAAGCCCATCCAGTTCCACCCCCCCTGCTATGGGCAGGGACACCTCCCACCAGACCAGGCTGCTCAAGATCCCATCCAACCTGGCCTTGAACACCTCCAGGAATGGGGCAGCCACAGCTTCTCTGGGCAACCTGTGCCAGGGCCTCACCACTGTTGTTTTAACAAATTTCTTCCTTATATCCAGTCTAAATCTCCCCTCTCTTAGTGTAAAACCATTGCTCCTTGTCCTGTCACAAAAGACCATGCCATAAAGTCTGTCACCAGCTTTCCTGGAGCCCCTTCAGGTACTGGAAGACCACTGTGAGGTCCCCTCAAAGCCTTCTCTTTTCCAGGCTGAACATCCCCAGCTCTCAGCCTGTCCTCATAGCAGAGGTGCTTCAGCCCTCAGATCATTTTTGTGATGTTCCAACAGATCCATGTCCTTGTGCTGAGGCCTCCAGAGCTGGATGCAGGGCTCCAGATGAGGTCTCACCAGAGCCAAGCAGAGTGGCAGAATCCCTTCCCTCAACCTCCTGGCCACACCTTTCCACCTTTCCACCTTCCAGAGTTCCTCTGTTCCGCAAGCAAGGGAACTATAAACAGTCTGTGGAGCCTTGGGTGGCCTGCAGCTCAAGCAGCTTGCACCAGCTGAACACCAGATCTCTCACCAGATCTCTGACCCAAGAACTCCAACCTATAAAGCACCAAGGAAGGTTTATATGTGGCCTACAGGCAGGCTTTATGTCTGCCTTTTCCAATCCCATCTGGTAGAAGTCCCCAACACAAAGCAACTGCTGCAATAACAATCTTGGAGCTGCCAACGATTCTGACCTGGCTTTTGTCTTCCCTCCCAGGTGCCAATACAAACCTGACAGCAGAGACAAATGTGGAGTCACTCCCTTTATGGATGCTATCCAGAATAGACATGTCAACATCGCCCGGCTGCTCCTGGAAAAACACCAGGTAGGTGCCAAAAAACCTCACCTCTCTCCTCCAGGACCTGGGCTTCAACTGCCAGGACAAGCAATTCATGTGTTCACCATAAACAAATTGTAAAGAAGTGAATACCCAAATTTTAAAGAAGCAAATTCCCAAATTGTAAAGAAGTAAATGGCAAAAGAAGGCAAATTCCTCCTGTAGATGAGCAAGATGAGCATGGAGTTGTTGGAGGGGATTCAGAGGAGGCCACGAAGATGATCTGAGGGTTGGAGCACCTCTGCTATGAGGACAGGCTGAGAGAGTTGGGGTTGTTCAGCCTGGAGAAGAGAAGGCTCTGGGGAACTTTAGATTGGCCTTCCTAGACTTTTAAGGGCCTACAGGGACGGAATTTTAGCAAGGCCTGTTGTGACAGAACAAGGAATAATGGTTTTAAACTAAGAGAAGGGAAATTTGTTACAATGGTGTTAGTGAAACACGGGCAAAGGTTTCCCAGAGAAGTCATGGCTGCCCCATCCCTGAAGATGTTCAAGGCTGGCTTGATCCAAGCCAGGATGCTGTTGGCCCTCTTGACCACCTGGGCCACTGCTGGCTCGTGTTCAGCTCCTATCAGCCAGCACCCCCAGGTCCTTTTCTGCCAGGCAGCTTTCCAGCTGCTTTTCCCTAAGCCTGGAACTCTGCCTGGGGCTCCTGTGACCGAGCTGCATGTTGACTTGAGGAGATGTTCTTGTCCTTGTCGCTCATCTGGCCTTAGAGGATAAAACATTTGTGAAGTTTGCTTTTGTTTTTAGTCTCAGCGTTTCAGACAGTGAAGATGGAGTGGCTGATTTTATTTCCTCGTTGTGGGGCCCTGGCTTCCTGCCATGAAGCAGCACTGGAAGCACTAATGACTGCGTGTTGTTACCTTCTAGGCTGTATAAAACCATCAGTCAGGCCCAGCAGACTGCAAGAATGTGAAGATGAGTGCACTTCTGTTACCCTTCTTGATTTTACATCTTTGCAGTTCGCAGAAGAGACCTCATGAGGTCATCCACCCACCTCCCTCTACCTGTGTCCAGATTCTTCTGCACCAGCACAAAGGAGAAGAGGATTAAGACAAGGGGAAATGGCCATAAGTTGCACCAGGGGAGGTTCAGACTGGATATCAGGAAGGATTTCTTCACTGAAGGGGTTGTCAGGCCCTGGCAGAGGCTGCCCAGGGAGGTGGTGGAGTCGCCATCCCTGGAGGTGTTTAAAAAACGGGTGGAGGAGTTTTTGAGGGACATGGTTTAGCAGATAATGGTTGAACTCAATGATTTCAAAGGTCTTTTCCAACTGGAAGATTCTATGATTCTCTGAAAGGTTGGAGATGGGTTGTTTCTTGCTTGTTTAAAGATCTGAACCCCATCATATCTGCTCCAGAAGATGAGTGTGGCATCTTTGTTCTTTTTTTTGGTCCCAGTTTTGCCTGTCTCTTAACAATCTCAGCAGAGAGCTGGCTCTGGTCTGCAAATCATGGTTCTTCCAACTGCTGGGGACTTCCCATGTGTTCCTTGCCATCGTGGTGGCTGTGGCAGGCAGCCACGATCCTGCTGAGGCCATTGATTGTCCGTGAAGGTTTATCCAGGCTGTTCATTGCTTTCCCTTTCCCTTCTCCCCCATTCCAGGCCTGTCCTACAGCCGTGGATGTGCTGGGTGCTCAGCCTCTGCACCGAGCAGCTGTCACAGCCCAGGATGAAGCCATCCAGTTCCTTGTCTCCGAGCTGGGTGTTGATGTCAACGAGAGAACAACGACCCACCAGCTCACAGCGCTTCACTACGCAGCCAAGGTTTGTCCATGTTCCCAGGATTCCTCTGCAAAGTCTTTGCCAGTTGAGGTCCTAAAGGCAGGCACCTAAAACAGGCAGGTTTAGATGTTTGCCACTGTTGGACGATGATGGGGAAGAGTGGTTGGAAAACTGCGTGGTGGAAAAGGACCTGGGGGGTGCTGGTCAAGAGCAGCTGAACATGAGCCAGCAATGGCCTGAGTGACCAAGAAAGCCAGCTATGGTGGGGCCAGCAGGAGTGGGGAAAGGATCATCCCCTGGACTTGGTGCTGGGGAGACCACAATTTGAATCCTGGATTCAATTTTGGGCCCCTCACTCCAAGAAGAACATTAAGGGGCTGGAGCGCATCTGGAGAAGGCAAACAGAGCTGGGGAAGGGGCTGGAGAACAGGGATTGTGGGAGCTGCTGAGGGACCTGGGGGGGTTTAGCCTGGAGAAGAGGAGGCTGAGGGGACATCTCTTCACTGTCTACAACTGCCTGAAAGGAGGTTGGAGCCAGGTGGGAGTCGGGCTCTTCTCTCAAGTAACAAGGGACAGGATGAGAGGAAATGGCCTCAAGTTTTGCCAGGGGAGCTTTAGAAAGGAAAGCTGGGGAAGGGCTCCTGATCGGGGAGTGCAGGGATAGAATGAGAGGGAAAGGTTTGGACCTGGAAGAGGGAGATTTGGATGAGATTTTAGGAAGAAATGTTTCCCTGTGAGGGTGGGGAGGCCCTGGCCCAGGTTGCCCAGAGAAGCTGTGGCTGCCCCATCCCTGGAGGTGTTCAAGGCCAGGTTGGATGGGGCTTGGAGCCCCCTGATCCAGTGGGAGGTGTCCCTGCCCATGGCAGGGGGGTTGGAACTGGATGGGCTTTGAGGTCCTTTCCAACCCAAACCATTCTGTGGTTCTATCCCAGCACCTCACTCCTACAAAAGCATTGATGACACTTACTGGGAGCCCTGGCACCATCATTCTCCTCCAGCAGGACCCAGCCGTGGCATTTGACGGCTCCACAAAGGAGCCCTTTCTCCCAACCTCCCTCATTCTCCGAGAAGCCACGTTGAAAGCCCTTTGGTTGCCAAGGGGACGTTTGACAGCAGAGCTGTTGGGGAATATAATGTGCCTTGGAGAAGATCCCAGCTCCGTCCTGGCGAGCAGCTGATTGGGGAGTGATTTGATGGGTTTCTCTTCCTTCCCGAGGCTCAGTGTCACTTCATATTTACAGCATCGTTTGTTCAGCTGGTGGGTTTTTTTTTTTTCCTCTTCTTTTCTTATTACTCTGCATTTATAAATACATGAAAATCGAATTATGCTTTCAACTCAATTTGCTGCCAAGGCTGTGGCAGCGAAAGCTGTTCCTGGCTTGGTTTCTGCACATGGAGCAGGGAGACGGGAGCCTTGAGCAGGGGAGAAGATTCGACTGAGCTGTAGGATAATGGGGAAAAAGAGAGGGTGGTGGGGATAAAAATAAGAGCCTGGCATTCCCATGGCACTTGGCAAAGGCTGAATGCTTTGTGATGGAGAAGTAATTCCAAGATCAAGTGTGTTATTTAGGGAGAGAGGATTTACAGAGATGCTCCGAGGGCTGGAGCTCCTCTGCTGTGAGGACAGGCTGAGAGAGTTGGGGTTCTTCAGGCTGGAGAAGAGAAGGCTCTGGGGAGACCTTAGAGCAGCCTCCCAGTACCTGAAGGGGCTCCAGGAAAGCTGGAGAGGGATTTCTTACAAAGCTCTGGAGTGATAGGAAGAGGGGAACAGCTTTAAACTGGAAGGGGGGAAGATTTAGATGGAACAGTAGGAAGAAATTCTTCACGATGAGGGTGGGGATGCCCTGGCAAGAGGTTGCCCAGGGAGGTTGTGGACGCTGCCTCCCTGAAGGAGTTCAGGGCCAGGTTGGATGGGGCTTTGAGCAACCTGATCCAGTGGGAGGTGTCCCTGGCCATGGCAGGAGTTGGAACTGGATGGGCTTTGAGGTCCCTTCTGGCCCAAAGCATTCTATGATTCTATTGTAAGGTCCTCTGAAGCCCTGGGTTTGACCACAACAGTGGATCTACCTTCCAGGTGCCGTTTGCAGTTATGGACAGATTACTCACAGCCTCATTTCTTCCCAGGGCAGAGTTATTTCTGCTAAATGCAAAGGTGAGAAATTGTACAGAGCTGGTTCTGACCAAACAACCCCTGTCCCTGTGCTCATCTCTGCAGGAAGGACACGCGCGCACCATCCAGACGCTGCTGTCCCTCGGCGCCGATGTCCACGCCAAGGATGGGAAGGGCCGTTCTGGTAAGGCTGAGCTGTTGGTTCACCCTCTGCATGACAGCAAGAGCACACTTTAATAACAGAAGTCCAACCTCCAGAGCAGCCTGTGCTGTGGCTGCTCAGCAGAGCGTGCAAGGTGCCAGATGCACGTATGCAAATCACTCTTGGAGCAGCACCACGTGTGGGGTTTTTCATTCTCTTGCTCCCTTCCTGTTGGACTTTCTGGTGTCTTATGACGTAGTTGGGCCTGAATTGGAGCCCCCACCTGGAGTCCTGTGTCCAGTTTTGGAATCCCCAGCATAAGAAGGATGTGGCACTGTTGGAGAAGGTCCAGAGGAGGTCACGGAGATATCAGAGGGGTGGAGCATTGTGATGGAGAAGTAATTCCAAAATCAAGTGTGTTACTTAGGGAGAGAGGATTTGCAGAGATGCTCTGAGGGCTGGAGCACCTCTGCTGTGAGGACAGGCTGAGAGAGTTGGGGTTCTTCAGCCTGGAGAAGAGAAGGCTCTGGAGAGACCTCATAGCAGCCTTTCGGTACCTGAAGAGACTCCAGGAAAGCCGAGGAGGGGCTTTTTCCAAGGGCCTGTAGTGATAGGATGAGGGGGAATGGGTTTATATTGGAAGGAGGAAAATTTAGATTAGACATTGGGAAGAAATTCTTCACAATGAGAGTGGGGAGACCCTGGCACCCAAAAAAGTCATGACTGCCCCACCCCTGAAGGAGTGTTGAAGGCCAGGCTGGATGGGGCTTTGAGGACCCTGACCCAGTGGGAGGTGTCTTTGCCCATGGCAGGGGGGTTGGAACTGGATGAGCTTTGAGGTCCCTTCCAACCCAGAGCATTCTGTGATTCTTTCCCCTGGGGGACGAGCAGAGGTGCTCACTGGTGTTTCTCTTTACCCAGCTATTTTGCATGAAACTCAGTTTCATCGATACCACCACCTCACCATCAAATCTGCTTGAAATGAGCCAATTCGAAACGGTTGGGGTGGGCAGACAAATAAAATGATTACACAAGCTCTTATCCCTCAATTCCTTAGCAAACTGCCTTGGAATGGCTTGAAAATAAAATACAGTCACTACAGTAATGCCAGTGGGTTGGCATTCCCAGCATGAGAGTGTGAGGGCACCTCTTGCATCAGAATATCTCTCTCTCAAAAAAGGTGTCTATAAATGGCCTCAGCCACTGCCAAAATTGGCAATTTCCCCAGTCTGCAGGTTTGCTTAATAACAGCTTCAGTGGTGAGTGGGAGTGGTCTTGTACCTCTTGATCTTGTCCTTCACCCCCTCAGTCAGTAAATTCGAGCTCTACTGAGCTTGTCCAAGCTTGGGACATTTGTGGTGGCTAATTGTGCCCATCATCTGCTGTGTTCTCCAGCACCTTTGCTGCATCAATGTGTCCTGAGGTGCTTCTTACCCACACTCTGCTCCTGCCTGGATTATCCATGTGGATTGGGACACCCCATGGTCAACAAAGAATTATTGAGGTTGGAAAAGACCTCTAAGATCATCCAGTCCAACCATCAGCCCAACCCCACCGTGCCTGGATTATCCATGGGGATCGGGATACCCCATGGTCAACATAGAATTATTGAGGTTGGAAAAGACCTTTAAGATCACAAAGTCCAACCATCAGCCCAACCCCACCGTGCCTGGATTATCCATGTGGATTGGGACACCCCATGGTCAACATAGAATTATTGATGTTACAAAAGATCTCTAAGATCATCCAGTCCAACCATCAGCCCAACCCCACCGTGCCTGGATTATCCATGGGGGTCGGGATACCCCATGGTCTACATGGATCCACTGAGGTTGGAAAAGACCTTTAAGATCACAAAGTCCAACCATCAGTCCAACCCCACCGTGCCTACTAAACCACGTCCCAAAGTGCCACATCTACATGTTTTTCAAACCCCTGCAGGGATGGTGACTCCAGGGCTGCCCTGGGCAGCCTCTACCAGTGCTTCACCACTCTTTGAGTTTCTAATATCCAATCTAAACCTCTCCTGGTGTAACTTGAGGTCATTTCTTCTTGTCTTGTTACTTGGGAGCAGAGACCAACACCCACCTCCTACAACCTCCCTTCAGACTCAGTTTCTTTCCCTAAGAATCACAGAATGCTCTGGGTTGGAAGGGACCTCAAAGCCCATCCAGTTCCAAGCCCTCTGCCCTGAGCAGGGATGTCTCCCACTAGATGGGGTTGGACCTGTTTGCACCTGAAGGGTGTTGAGGCCCATCTGGCCGGGCAATCTCAGCTCCTGTCTTGACTTCTTGACTCCTCCACAGCCCTGCACGTGGCGTGCGCTGGGCAGCGGGCGGGCGCCGCACGGATCCTGCTCCGCGCTGGGCTGCAGGATGCCCCGGATGGCACGGGCTCGCTGGCACGGCAGCTCGCCAGGAAGCCAGATGTCATCCAGGTTTTCCAGGAAACCAACGTCAGCACGTGAGACGAGATGGGAAAAGGAGAAACTTGCTTCATTTTGGAGCCGTACGTAAGTCACCACTTAACAACTCCTCAATTTTAGGCAAACATGCATTTAAACTGATGGGATTTTGCCTGAGGTTTAAGTAAAGAAACCAAGCTTGACACTTGGGACTACCAGGAAACATGTTTTAAAGAGGGCTATCTCAAGATAATGAATGTAAAGGGTCTGGGTTCTTGTACTGACCACATCCTTGTAAATTCATGGCTGCTCTTCTTCCACTTCCAAATTTCAGGGCTGAACTCAACCTCTTTGTGTGTCGAACTCAGCACGTCCAAACAGCTGAGTCTGCAGCTCCCTGAAGGATGACCATGGAAGGAAAGAGCACTGCTAGGTGACCTCTGAGGACCTGCATGGCTTCAGCCTGCTGGAGCCTGCCTGGCTGTCGCTGGTGTGTTTCCATCAGGACATCCTGAAGGAGAAGATACACCTGTATCCTTGACTTTTCTAGCCCTTAATAAACCTGGTCTCCATTAATCACTTGAGTTGCTTTAAGTGGCCACCGCTTCCAGTGGCCCTGGAGAGAGGCCGAGTGTGGTACAGCAAGAGAGAGCCCATGGTGACTCTTCATCAGGTTTGAGGTGCAAAGGACAAGTACAGGGAGTCTTCAAGCTGCATCAACCTCTTCCATCCTTTGTGTGGCACGAGCCAGATCCCAAAGCCTGCTGAAATCACTACAAAGACCTCAACCTTGCAGTGACATCTTCAAATCAGACTCAAAAAGAGGCGTTTGTTATTCCACTCTTGCTTGGTGCTTCTTGACACCAAGGAACTTGAAAACAAATCCTGTTCTTCGAAGTGTACAGGGAAATGCCTTGATAGTTAATGTAGCCAGTGAGTCTCTAACAGCCTGGAATGCATGTGAAGGTACAGAGGGACCTGGACAGGCTGCAACTATGGGCTCAGGCCAACTGCATGAGGTTCAACAAGGCCAAGTGCCAGGTCCTGCACTTGGGTCACAACAACCCCCTGCAGCGTACAGGCTTGGAGAGGAATAGTTGGAGAGCTGCCTGGAGGAGAAAGATCTGGGGGTGTTGGTTGACAGTGGCTGAACATGAGCCAGCAGTGGCCCAGGTGGCCAAGAAGGCCAGCAGCATCCTGGCTTGGATCAGCCATGGTGTGGCCAGCAGGAGCAGGGATAGGATTGTCTCCCTGGGCTCGGCATTGGTGAAGCCACACCTCAAATCCTGTGTTCAGTTTTGGGCCCCTCACTACAAGAAGGACATCAAGATGCTGGAGTGTGTCCAGAGAAGGGGAATGGAGCTGGTGAAGGGTTTAGAGCACAAGCCTTTATGAGGAGCGGCTGGGGGACCTGGAGTTGTTTAGTCTGGAGAAAAGGAGGCTGAGGGGAGACCTCATCCCTGTCTACAACTGCCTGAAAGGAGGTTGTGGTGAGATGAGGGTTGATCTCCCTGGTAGCTACTGACAGGACAAGGGAAAATGCCTTCAAGATACACCAGGGGAGATTTAGGTTGGATATCAGGAGTAATATCTTCACTGAAAGGGTTATCAGGCCCTGGCAGAGGCTGTCCAAGGAGGTGGTGGAGTCTCTATCCCTGGAGATGTTTAGAAGATCAATAGAAGTCATACTTGGGGACATGATCAAAGAGCAGGCTTCGCAGGCATGGATTGATGATTGGACTCAATGATCTTAAAGGTCTTTTCCAACCAAAACTGTTTGGTGATCCTGTAAGAGCTGCTGTGGTTGTTTGGTTTATTTGTGTCCATATGGAATTATAAGTTTGGTTTTCCATGGAAACATGGCCCACTCTGTCTTTATGTCATGTCAAGAGCTAAAAAGCAATGGGATCCTGTGTGTATGGGGATAGCAGGTCATAAAAATCAGACAGACCTATAACTGAGCATCACAGAATCACCTGGTTGGAAAAGACCTCTGAGATCATGGAGTCCAACCGTTCCTGTCCAATTACCAGCTTGGATTCGCTTTGCCCAAGCGATGCTCAACATCATGGCCTGATACACAACCCATGTGCTGTCGGGTGGGTTTAAGGAGATGCTGAGCTCTGTTTGAGAGGGTTGTTCAGCCTGGAGAAAAGAAGGCTCCAGGGAGACCTTAGAGCAGCCTTCCAGTACTGAAAGTGCCTCCAGGAAAGCTGGGGAGGGGCTTTTTACAAGCTCTTGTAGTGATAGAACGAAGGGGAACGGCTTTAAACTGGAAGGGGGAAGATTCAGATTAGATATTAGGAAGAAATTCTTCACAATGAGGGTGGTGAGACACTGGCACAGGCTGTGTGGGAAGTAGTGGCTGTCCTATCCCTGGAGGTATTCAAGGCCAGGTTGGAGGGGCTCTGAGCACCCTGATCCAGTGGGAGGTGTCCTTGGCACACATTATGTGTCCTGGTGGATGCAAGGGACACAACCATATGATGGAATTAAAATGCCCTGAGCCCTCTGAGTTTCTAATCCACATCAACCACCTCGAGGTGCGTAAGCAGTTTTGCCATAAGTGTTCCCTCCCTGGATTGCTCCTCTTGAGGAGAGGCTGAGGGACCAGTACCCAACTCGCCACAACCTCCTTTCAAGGGAGTTAAAGACAGTGATGAGGTCTCCCCTCAGCCTCCTTTTCTCCAGGCTAAACAACCCCAGGTCTCTCAGCTGTTCCTCATAAGACTTGTTCTCCAGCCCCTTCACCAGCTTTGTTGCCCTTCTCCGGACGCTCTCCAACACCTCAATGTCCTTCTTGGAGTGAGAGGCCCAAAAGTGAACCCGGCGTTTGAGGTTTAATGGCCTCAAGTTGCACCAGGAGAGGTTCAGATTGGACATCAGGAAACATTTTTTCACTGAAAGGGTTCTGGGGCCCTGGCAGAGGCTGCCCAGGGAGGTGGTGGAGTCACCATCCCTGGAGGGGTTTAAAGGATGGGTAGATGAGGTGCTCAGGGGTCTGGTTTAGTAGTGGACAGGCGTAGTTTGACTCGATGATCTCAAAGGTCTTTTCCAGCCAAGTGATTGTATGACTCTACGATTCTCTTCCCTGGGATGCACATCTAGAGGGCATGAAAACCAACATGCAGGTGGGAAATTCATGCCTTACTTCAAGGAAGGGGTGGGTGGTGGAGCCTGGGTATTGTTGAGGATAAAAAGAAACCCTCTGAAATGCAAAAAAAGGTCAAATCTTCCCCAGAAAGCCGCACTGGTCCTGTTGGGTTGGTGCCGCGCTGTGGTTTTGCTGTGGATGGGGGGATTTCCTGCACCAGAATGAGAGGAAATGTTAATGTTGCTGTGTTTTGGGTTGAAAAGGGGGAAATGTGAGCAGTGCCATGTGTGAGAAGTGAAACCTGTGTTTGGGAAGTACAAATGCACCATAATTAGCGTAGTTTGTTGCAGTAATTAACAAAGCGCTTCCCGGTGGGATGTGGTGAGAAAGCACCGGCCCCAGGTGGGGGATGCTGGATCCTACTGTGGGTGCCAAGTGAGGCACCCGTGGGTGCTCTGCCCTCCACATGGTGCTGATGGTGTTGAAGCCACATGAGGAGCATCCAGATGGGCCCCCATGACCTGGCATAGGAATAGAATTATAGAATGGGTTGGGTTAGAAGGGACCTAAGAGCCCATCCAATTCCAACCCCAGCTGGACACCTCCCACCAGACCAGGCTCCTCAAAGCCCCATCCAACCTGGCCTTGAACACCTCCACGGACGAGGCAACCACAACTTCCTTGGACAACCTGTGCCGGGGCCTCACCACACTAATGGTGAAGAATTTCTTCCTAATGTCCTATCTAAATCTTCCCCCTTCCAGTTTAAAGCCATTCCCCTTTGTCCTATCACTACAGGAGCTTCTAAAAAGCCCCTCCTCTGCTTTCCTGGAGCCCCTTCAGGTATTGGAGGCTGCTCTAAGGTCTCCTTGGCTGAACAACCCAAACTCTCTCAGCCTGTCCTCATAGCAGAAGAGTTCCAGCCCTTGGATCATCTTCGTGGACTCCTCTGGACCTCTTCCAACAGTTCCATGTCCTTATATTGGGAGTTATTTGGAAAAGACTTTTGAGATCATTGAGTTCAACCATACCTGTCCACTACTAAACCACGTCCCTGAGCACCTCATCTTTTAAACATCTCCAGGGATGGGGACTCCCATCACCTCCCTGGGCAGCCTCTGCCAGGGCCCGAGAACCCTTTCAGAGAAGAAATCTTTCCTGATGTGTAATCTGGGCCTTCCTTGGCACAACTTGAGGCCATTAAACTTTGAATCCTTGCTTTTGTTTTGGGTCTCTCACTCCAAAGACTTGAGGGGCTGGAGGGTGTCCAGAGAAGGGGAACAGAGCTGGTGAAGGGGCTGGTGAACAAGTCTGATGAGGAACAGCTGAGGGACCTGGGGTTGTTTAGCCTGGAGAAGAGGAGGCTGAGGGGAGACCTCATCACTGTCCACAAGTACCTGAAAGGAGGTTGTAGTGAGGTGGGTGTTGGGCTCTTCTCCCAAGTAACAAGTGATAGAACAAGAGGAAATGGCCTCAAGTTGTGCCAGGCTAGGTTTAGGGTGGATATTAGGAAAAATTTCCTTACTGAAAGGGTTGTCAGCATTGACCAAGGCTGCCCAGGGAGGTGGTTGAGTCCCAATACCTGAGCTGTTTAAAAGACAGGTAGATGAGTTCCTCAGGGACGTGGTTCAGTAGTGGACAGGTACGGTTGGACTCGATGATCTCAAAGGTCATTTCCAACCAGGTGCTTCTGTCGTTCTGTGATTGGCCTTTAAGCCCTCACACCTCAGAGCCCACCTCACCTGTGCCCCCCCCGCACCCACGTGGTGCCATTCACCCAACTGCACCACGTGCACTTGTGCCCCCCCCCCCCATTGAGTACGCAGGGGGGGGGGGGAATGCGTGGGGCTGAGCACTGCGCATGCGCGCTGGACGCCCTCACCACTGCACGGACCCGCTGGGAGGGCAACTGCGCATGCGCGCAGCGCTCACTGCGAAGGCCTCCGCACTGCGCATGCGCGCGTTCCTCATTGACATCCTCGGCGCCGCATAAACCCGGTGGGAGAGGGAGCACGACGCATGCGCGCTGCCCCCCCCAGGCGCTGCACAAGCCGGGGGGAAGCATTGCGCATGCGCTTCGCTCTCCCCTTGGAGCTTTACACCTGGTGGGAGAGTGGGCACTGCGCATGCGCAGGGGCGTCACGCTCAGCGCTGTC